>UZAN01039428.1:145065-155704 GCA_900618425.1 Echinostoma caproni | reverse complement strand
TCGCACAAAAATGCAAACAAACAGTGGGGAATCAACGATCTCCCAAGGAGTGAAACCCACATTAAACATTATCAATAGTGCCTGGTGCCTGTGAAAAACCGAATGGGCTAATCAAAACATTCACCATCTAAATTACAGTAATACTTTGTCAACAAACTTTCAATTTTGCCTTTCGGATTTGATTTTTCATTATTCTTACTAGCTCATCAAGCAGTGAAATTAATCACCAGTAGTATATTATCACACAATTTGTAGGTTAGAATCCCTTCATTTTAGCTTCGTTAATTATAAAGGACTAAAGGAAGACGCGATTCTGTTCCAAAGAATTGATTCGGAATTTTCTTTCGCGGTTAACAGGGACTCTTCCAAAACATTAGAAAGGAAACGGGAAGTGATNAGTGATTTCATCTTTTCACGGCCATTTCAACGAGCACAACACCGTTGTGATCACTACTTCTGCCAAAGAATGTTCAATACTTTCTACAATCCACTACCGATAACCCTTATCCAGTTTTCAAGTGTACTATCTGTCAACGGAGAGAGGAAGTATTATGGTAAAAAATTGGTGCGGAAGCCCACCAAACTTTAATAAAAAAGAAGGATAGTTTTTAGTCGGAAACAAGTCGATGATCACGATATATTTCTCCTACTATTGTCATCAAGAATTTTGGGATCAGCGGAACAGATATGTAAATTTGTGTGTATTCTATTTTTCAAGTCGTCTTAGGATAACCAACGGTTCTTTCTTTACCACGCGGTTACACCCATGATAAGCTGGTGAAGCATTCAGCAGTAATGTGGGTCGAAGACTAAGTGTCCAAACACTTTTACGTGTTCATTCATTTGAAGTCATCATAAATAAGTACTAAACTGTACACGTTTATCTTGTTCATAGATCAGTACTCACTCTCAGTATCAGATGAATCTCATGAATCACGGACTCAGTCAGAAATATCGATTGGTGCTCGTTCACAATGAAACAAAGTTTGAACGGAACTATTGAGATAGAAAAATTTCCACTCTACAAGTCCGATTTACTTGTGCAAAACGAACGTAGAATTTGTGTTTCGGATTTATTCCTGGAGATTCTTTTTTCTTTTTTATTCTAAATCAATAAGAAAGAGTAAAGTACATCCAAGGCGTAAACCGGGCATTTTTCCCACAATTTACTTTCTTTGCTTTGCATGATAGCCAAAAGTGAACCGCGTGATTTTTACGCAACAATAACCAACCTACTTACTCTCTACGGTTGTACTTTTTTATTTTCAATTTGTTTAGGCTGGGAAATCTTAGTTAAAGTAGTGATTGTAGAATAAGAGTAAAAAGGACACGATGTCTGGCTGATTGGTCCCCAATGAATCTTCGATCGTTGGCACAGCTATCCTGCTTCGTAGGCCAATTTTTTGAAACGAACGCATGCATAACGTAGTTTACCTCAATTTCTTACTTATGCTTGAGTAAATGTATAGTCTGGTTTCTTCTTTCTGATGTTATCCTTTCGAGAGTTATGTTAAGTTTGTAGTGTAATTAGACCTTCACAAAAATAAGGGTCTGCTTTCTATCCAAAACAGCAACGAAAAAGAACATTTTGAATTTAAAGCCAAATGATGTCAGTTGTGTCCTGCACTGCCCGAAGTTTTATGCGATTTGCGTTCTCGGAACTAGGAAAATGGTAGCGTCATGCTCTCAAACCGATTTTTGTCTCGTCTGAAATCCATCCACTTCGTTCACGGCGTCTATGTCCCATCGCATTCAGTCAGGGGTACTGGTTTTAGTCTAAGTTACGTACGCTATCCAAGTGCTTCCACCTGTGTGACCGAATTCTTGACTGGCGCCGTCACACAACCCAATCGGCACAGGCTACAAGAGTGAGCGGCGATTTGAACTTCAAATCAGCAACATGCCCTTGGGTTAAAATTGGATCAGATCAACATGAAAGTCAACCCGACTCAGTCCGATCCGGCTTTAGTCGCTTCCAGACTGCAATAACATGTATGCGATCAGTGCGATACACATTCCACATTCAACTTGCGATATATGATCTTTATCTGGGTATGACGCGATTGACCATACCAGTACATCGGTTCGAAGATGTATTTGACTTAGTGGTAAGTAGTTGAGCCAATGGAGAAATGGTTGTATCCAGTGATGTTGAATACAAAATACACGTAACTATATTTCAGGCACAATAAACTCGCTCCTTTACTTCTAGGATTTAAACGCAAACCATGGTTTTAGGTTGCAGTAAATCGATTGTGTTTTCAAATGTTATTTTCCGATCGGCGTATGATTGAACAAGCCATGGGTACATCACTCTTGAAAAATTTGTGCTACAATTTCGAAACTGCCATTTCATCATACAGATCAGTATCTATCAGGGCGGTCAACAGAGAGAAACCACTTTGCCGAGTAGAAAGTTCAGGTGCTATTAGTTTGAAATTTTATCCGGCAAAACTGTATTGTATTGTAAAACATGATAACAAGTCGCACGCTCCCTTCTGAAACTTCATCGCGTCTGGCGGCAAAAATTGATTGTTTTGTTTTGACTTTTGCTGTTTGCGATAGGTTCATCAGCGACATCAGTCATCACAAGTTAGACTTAATATGTGACGATGAAGACAAAGCATATTTGTTCTGTCTGAACTCCTCAGGTCTGATTTTTCTCGAGACTTTCTGAGAATACTACCACCTCAGTCCGCTTAGGCGAAACCCGGAAGCTTCAAATGTGAAAAAATGCAGTATTCTCTGTTCACTGCCTCAGAAACCAAGGAATGGTTTCACAAAGAAGTCTGTGATGGGTTGAGAAATAAAGTTTATGACTTCAGCGATCACCTCTCGATTCATAAATTAGTTCGGTAACTTTCTCAGTTATTTAATCGCAAAAGAGCTGCTATTTCGTCCTATAAGTCTTATAAGTTCTGTCAAGGTGTTTTTTGTATGAAAGAGCGGGATTAGCTGAGACGTGCGAAGTTTGCATAATGGTTTAAGCTCACCTTGCCAGCATAACGATCATTCAGTGAAGTTAAAATTTGAGGCCGTTTCCCACATTCATGGTGGGAGGAGCAGAAGAACTCAAATGTAAAGAATACCAAAGGAATCCGTTTGTTGTAACGGAAGAACATCATAGTTGGAATCCCGAAATTCTCGCTTGGTTTGAGATGCATAGCAGGATACCGCCGGGTTCATACTTCTTCAATAACGCAAATAATGGAACAGATTATAGTTTTCTACGCTAAAAGTCCAGTACATTCAGTCATTGGACCCGGAGAGAAAACATATTCTCTAAACAAACTGAAAGAAAATATCATCAGCTCATTGTGAAACACCCTACTGGAAGAAACCATCAAAGTTCGAGTGAATATAATACAGCGAAAGACGCTGCTTTGAGCACCTATCGAGGGCGCAAAGGAGTGTTTGTAATTCAGTGACCGAATGAAATTCTGTTTCTTTCTATTAATTGACCAGATCTTATATACACGTGATGCAGTTTTCTCTCTCTCGAGGATCAGGCTCATCACCGCCTTGCTACTCGGCCTATTTATGAATTAAGGAAAGTTGACTATAGATAATTCTATTGGTTTACCTGTTATCATTACCACTTAATGTGTATGAGATTATCACAGGAAAAGTAGCTAAGTAAAGAATACATATACCGCTTTTCCCCTCCCACTTTATCCATAAAACAATCCTCTAGCCTTGACTTACATTCTCTTAGCCAAAACCCCGCAATAATTGAGCCAAGACCCGTGGTCCTTTAGCCTCGACGCACAAACTTTAGTCACACCGCAGCAGGCTAGTCAGATCAAAAGGTATCGGAATATTCTGAAGTCAACGGATGTTGGTTAAGAAATAAGAAACTATGGGGATTGAACGCTGCAACAGATATTAATAGGAAAGGTTTAAGCGATGTGCCCGTATCGTCAAACCATTTGACACATCTCGTGCAGCTTCATTGTTTTCATATAACATGCGATACTCCTAGGCTTAAAAATCACTAGTGTAACTCAGATGATAAATCGTTATGCATTAATGAGTGAACTCTGCTGATCAGAAGGGGATACATAAACGTGTTGAGCATAATAATCTGCTCGTAAAACTACACCCTCATCAGTTTAAAACGCTGCAACATAATTGCCACGGTAGAGGATTAATCATTGTGGGTTTTGTCTATAGCTTCTTGGGAAACGGTGTTCCAAAGGGGGTCTTTTGGGAACAGTGTTAAGTATCCTCGATCAATTAATGTATCCACATCTCCAGAACAGAGTTCACTTTCAGTAGATAAACAAAACGGTAAGGATGTATTTTTTGATTTATTTCAGGGTTTCTGAATGCAAAACAGTGTATCGTTTGAGATCCACTACAGTTTCACTCCTAGTAGCTGTATGAGATGTTTCCAACTGTTTGAAGATACGGGCACATCGCTTAAACCTTCCCAATTACCATCTGTTGCAGCGTTCAATTCCCACACTTTCTTATTTCTTAGCTAAGCCTTGCAGCATTAACATGTCTAGAAAACAGTTTTTTTCGACATCCGTTTACTTCAGAATATTCCGATACTTTTAGATTTGACTCACCTACTGTGGCGTGACTAATGTCTGTGCGTCGAGGCTAAAGGACTACGCGTCTTGGCTAAAGCATTGCGGGTTTTGGCTAAAGCTGGGTAGGAAAAGATGTAGATTTTGATTCTGATTGCGTAAAATACCGCTTACGAAGCTTAGCATAAGCATCATTAATCTAGTGGGGCCGTGTTAATAAATTAGGTTCATCTTATTTTGTCTGACACCCGTGACGAGATTATGGAGACCAGCCAAAAGCCAAACGTAACGGTCGACTGTCCTCGTCGGATGTATGGACGATTCAAGACAAGGGAGAGAGCGAACTTGTGAAGTGCGATCATTTTTTGTCATTTGACACGATTTCACCAGATAAAAGTTCATATTAACCACAGCTAAATTTTCTACTTGTCAGGGTGTTCCCGAGTTGATGAATCACCTGGCCCACTTTTGCTTAAACATTAGTTGAGGTTCAAATGATTCACTTACTCCCCTTGCGTACCTGTATTTGTGCGTGCATGCGTGCGTGTAAGTACTGAATCAGCTTTTCAGGTGCTGCAGCAACTAAATAAGTTACCAGACAGACGTCTACAGTGAAGAATGTTTGTTTTATTGTACTATTCGTCAGTCAGACCTACTTCATCAACATCCCACAATACTCGGTTGTCCATACATGTCTGTCGTATTGTGTGACATGCCCTCGTCACCACTTCTCCACGTCACGAACTGATACTTTGGCTCCTATTGGTGACTGAGGCTGAGCTACTTTTGTCTACCGAATCACTCCCAACCTCAATCGGAACATAAACACACACATGTACACATCATCTTCTTGGGGTTTTGTTATTGCTTTGACTGTTTATAGTCCCCGTTTTACTTAGTGTCCTTGGTGCAATTTTCGATGTGTGTGGTGGTGTCGACGTTGATGTTACTAGCGATGGTGATTATCAAACCAACCATAACTATGCACTTAATGGTAAGGTGAGGTGGATGGTGGGGATAGTGTTGTTCTATCGAATACACTCAACAGTCGTAAAATTTTCGAGCTTGAAACTCACGGTAGAAATCCACCGTGAAACTTTGTGTATTCGACACACATGTGACGCATCGCTTTTACAGGAAACAGGGCTGAGTGCGTTGGCGGGAATTGTGGAGCTGGAGGCTCACCGAAATGCGTCATTCTACTTTTACGAAATCACTCGATGTCGGGTTTTAGGTACCGGTATCGTGGATATGATCAGCAAATTGGTGGATTGCATCTACTCTACGTATCAGTATAGATTCCGATCAATCGGTTCATCCTGGTGAAATCGGATGGGTTTGTGTAGATGATTCTCGCGTCTTGATTTGTATTTGTCTTTGTATAAATTTTGCAAGTTAAAAATTGTACACTGATCGTCACACCGGCGAAAATATAGGATTAGAAATAAATTCAACAGAGTACTGTGTAAAAACTGTCTCCCAAGTTTGATTCATTCAATTAAAGATTGACGTAATTCATTTATAACTCGTTCCTTGTTGGTCAAGATGCGAACCGGATACGGTACAGTGGAGTGTTATAAATGTTTATTTCGGAGGGTAGGTACCGATAAAAGGAACAAGTGATCGAGTGGGAGCGACAAGAAGATAAATCAAAACGCAAAGAATGGCTGGAGTTGTTTAGAATCTTATTGGCAAAGGTCATACAAGACTTCATATGATCAGTAATAAATTCTGTGATCAATGACTCGTCAGAAATTAAAGATGCACGGCTTATCATCATCAATCTACGACGGATGGTTTTATAGTCTTGTTTCAGTAGACCGGGAAACACTACAGGGGAGCAGTAAAGTACAACAAGGAGAATGCATTGTTTAACAAAAGAGAACAAAACTTGTTGGGGAGTGCGAAATTGTCTGAGCTTTCGGAGCTGAAAGGGGAGGCGCCGAAGTATCCCATACAGTTCTGACTGTGTCCATCACCGAAGATTATTATCGATAGTAACAGCTAGATATTTGGCTGAGGTTACTCTAGACAAAAGGTTACAATTAAGGGTTATAGAGTCTCACGGGAATGTAGAGCGCGAAGAACTAAAAATGCGCTCCAACCACTTGGTTGTGTTAAGATTAAGGCCAGACTGGTTTGAAAACTGTTCGATTTCGGAGAGATTTTCAGTGAAGGAGGAAAATTCCGAACAAGGGGAAACGGTCTGACGTAAAACGACATCGTCAGCATCCTTTTGGATATGAGCATATGATGATAAATATGCTCATTGATCAAACCCGTGTAACATGGTCCTTGATTTAGAAATATATTACAGTTATGACTATCATTACAGTTATGACTATCAGTAAGTACATCGACAGCTGTATCGACGTTTGAATGTCGTGATAAAATGTATGGTAGCTCGAAGATAGATACATATACCTCTTTGACTTTAACTCAACCCTCTTTTCTATCTGCTGAAGAATGAGTTTTATTGACATTTCTACAAGAACACATACTACAGTTGGATTATTCGAACAATTCCAGAGGTTGGATATGCTCATTTCAACATTGATTATGAATAGAGTAGAAATAATTGTTTTCAACGCTTCATTGCTCTTACAGACCATGTGTGCGACGAACCCGCGCACATGTAGAAGCTATAGGATAGTTCAATGTTTCACTATCTGAGAGTAGGAGTGTTATCTCCGGAGAAAACATGACTGCTTGAGGGTTGGGACAGTGTTTTCACAGGAAGATAGGTTAGGTGTCATCACAATTCAATTCGTTCACGTGAAAGCACCTGGCTCCATATGGGAATCTATCCTTTTCCCAGATGAACTGAAGCTCCGAATTCGTGATCCTCAGTTGGGTCAATGGATTAGCACTGCAGATGAGACTCAGTCGGGTCGGAACGGCTGTCCAGAGCTTCCCAGCTTTCAGGCCACATTGTGGGCGTTATCGATTGATGCGTCGTTGAACTAATCCAGTTTGTTTGGTGCGATGCAGCTTTGATCTACCACACGATAAATATCGTCTGCACGGTAACTGTATCACACAAAACACTAGGCGTTGAAGCCTAGTAATCAATTTTCTATTTGCAAAAGGATTATATCAACCGTCAAAGACGATTCCATGGCGGTGGTATTTGCTTGATGATAAAGACATCCATTTAAGAGAAACACGACCCAATAATTGTGCATAGAAGTATGAAATCCTTACAGCTTGTTACATGCAAGTTGACTCCTGTTTTAAGGTTTGTATTGGTTCACATCAGAAATGGTCAATAGTACAGTGGTATAATTATTGGACGTCCAGTGAGGACAAAGTCTTTCTAGGTAATTTCAAATTAATCTGAAAACGGTTCTTGAGTAAATCTGAAGCACACCGGTTGTGGATGTTCTGCAAGCCACTGAGCTGTAGCTCGAAGTTCAATTGAAAACAAGTCATCTAACTGAAGTTCGTTAAGTGACAATTTGTACAGTTAAATTTGATTATTGGAATTAGTGATTTCGTCAGTTCTGAGTTGCAGTGATAGTTTCCTGAATGTCCACAGAAAGTTACCCAGAGCTAGAAACTTCGATCATAAAAGCCAGTAGAGAACAAGCATCCAACAATAACGCTTACTTGAGAAATCTCAAATCCAACATTTCTGGGGTAAATGATGCAAAAGGGAGGAGAGTTTGCTCAGCGGAGAGACATTCATCGTTTGAGCGGGAGAGCCGATCAACAGTTATCACATCATCATCATCATCGCCATCATTAAAATTACATTCTTTCTGTTTTAAAACGTTGTTTTTTATGTAAGACAAACTGTCGGTCACAATGAATTAAAAATTCGTGTGGGTATACAGAATATTTTGTTGGAAAATCATGACATGTACATTTTATCTAATTCTCCCTTCTGCGGAAGACCTTTCCCGCTGCATCTCCAAACCTTTAAAACGAGCTACTTCTCAAATATTTTCAACACATGAAAGTTGTTAGTTGTAGAATCAACCCGTTCGCTGGTGATCGGTCAACTCCGGACAAAGATCTGTCATTCTGTGTGCTATTTTATCGACATCTAACTCAAAATATGTGTGTTCAAGGTTTTGCGCTCGTCGTGTGTTACATTTCGTGGACAGAAAAGCACATACACACTTGAATACATAAAACTCTCTAGCGAATGCACAGCCAATGCTCACGAAATCCCGTTATCTTATTCCATTTCTCATGCAGAAAGTCATCCACTAATTCAGAACTAGAAACACATTCATTCAGGAGAGAGAGGCAGATAGCTTGTTTTTGTGGCCCTATAAATGCGTTACACAAGCATACAAAGGTGTTAGTCTATGGCTCACCTGCTGCGGGTTAAAAATTATGAGCAATAGTATAAATTGTTCCATTTGGGTGATGGGATGCAAATGCACTCCGCATCGGCCGGCGTAAGCCACTATGTGGATCGTAAACCAGATTGTCTAAAATTCAACCCACCCACCCACCCCTGCACCACGTATACATCCCTCTGTATCTGCTTTTCTGTTTACCTCGTGGGTTTAATGAGGGTGAAGTAGACACGGGGCACACCGTTAACACGAAAAGTCACCATCCTAACCACATTTTGTTCAAAAGCCTCTCCCCCTAGTCTCTACAACTGGAGTGTCTAAAATCAGGAATAACCGAAACTGGTAATGATCATCTTTTCGTGCATGTGAATGACAGCGACATTGGCGGACACATGAAGAGGAACGGGTGATTGCTGATAAATCTCTAACAGTCGATGTGAACACTTGGTACCGATGAAGTGTAACGATGTCGATACACTGTTTATATCATACGGGGTCGTCTGTTTTGTCGACCGTTTTTCATGTGCGTACGTATGTGACAAAGTCAGAGTGTGATTTCTGTGTTCAGGTCGAATGACTGTACAAACATTACGAAACAAAAAGATGGGGTTTTATCAGGATTAATTTACCTCGAAAAAGACCGGTTGATTACCGAAGTTAGGACTGAAATGTTAAAAACCGATGCAAAGCGATTTCAACCTTGCTGGTTTGGATCTTTCCCCAGTTCCGTCAAGCTGAATGCGCATTTTGTTTGTCAGGTTTCCTGCTAGCGTTACTTACGCTTGATGTACCAGTTAAATTTTCAGTAGTGGTAACACGACCATATTGAGCTCTTGGAGCCTCACAATCTCTTAGATGAGGAGACAATCCCGCGGCTGTTTCGCTGATGTATTTTTTGATCTATCTTAAGGATTGTGAAGCTTTGTTGTTGCATAGTTTATAATTTATTTACAAATTGTTTAGTCAACTTCACCCGTAGTGAAAAGCCGTGGAGAATACGAGTTGGAACACTAGAAAACTGTGCTCGAACCCATTGGGTATCGACTCAGGGACCGCATACGTTTGACGGAAGCGGATTCTTCATTACCTATTTGATTATTTACTTTGTTTCGACATAAGCTAGCACAGTGGTTTGTACGTCATTCTGCATTTTCTGTAGCTTATCGATATAGGTTTCGACTTTTAACCCAAATATTAGAAATTGGAATCCCGGATGGAAGACAGATGTAGAATCACTGAAGAGTGCCCACAAAGACGAAACGGATTTCCAGTGGTCCTAGTCAGAGCTCGAGCAGTTACAGCACATAGAAATGGTATAGCAAATCTTGATAAGATCCCTTTACTATGCTCATCTTAATTTTGTGACAGTAAAATCGAAATGTGAAAATCATACTCTCCAACTACCAGCAATCTCGGTGTTATTTACTTGTTCAACAGACGATTTTATAAACAATTATAAATTGCATTTTTACGACGCACAAATCAAATCTTGGGAGATAGTTTTGTCGTCAATTGTAAAAAGTTGTCGTACAGCGTGAGCTCTCTTAATATCATTTTCATTATTTGAACCCCTTCCGTCCAATGTGTGCAAACTCTAGCGAATTAAGCACTTTAACGCTCAGTGCGTTGGGTATTCTCATTTATCTCCATCTATTCCTTTCCCCCCCCCCCACGTGACTCCTCTCTCGGTGCATGCAGCATCCCCTAGCGAACCAACACGGACCAATCACACGGATCCTTATCCAGTCCCGTTATCTCGAGTGTTGAATCCTAAAACCAGTTCAGCTTCCGTCT
>UZAN01039428.1:127975-144689 GCA_900618425.1 Echinostoma caproni | reverse complement strand
CGCATCCGAGCACGGCCAAAAAGGAATCTGTTCACTGCGCCCAGGTAAACATCAATCCGACTCCATCAGTCTCGGCCATGGTCAATCGAATCAATGCGGCCGATTGGCATTCCTCCTCCTCCTCCTCCTCGCCCGCAAACTCCAACTCCCGGACAGTGCACAAAACTGAACCGATCGCACGAAGTTCGATCACGAATCAATCAAACTCATCCATTACCGGGACCAGTGCGGATAAAGATCCTGATGATCCAAAGAACTACCTAAGCGAACTGGATAGTGTGATTAAGGAGTTGTGTGAGGCGAACGAAGCCGCAGTGCAGGCAACTCGAGAGGCGGCCCGTCGAAGGCATCAATTAGGTTGGCCAAATCAGAGGAATGAGACCGTCCTAACATCGAGTGGGCGACAATCCACGAACACGTGATTTTCTCCCCTTTCATAAGAGTAATCATTCTCCTTCATTTTGTTGGGACTGGGTTCCGTTCGATTTCATGCCTGGGCTTGATGCCCTTTTGGTATGGTGCATCGGATTATATCGATATTCCTAGTGCATTGATTAGAACTGTTTTTCCCCACCTGGGTCATTGCTCTGTGTATCCCTGTTATTCAAGAATGACACCAACAGACACCAACACACCTTTCTCATCAATTTCGATTCACAGGAGACCGCGTTCATCGGTTATGCGTGCATGTGCGCGTTTTGGTGATAAGTATTGACTGACGTTCAACTTGATTCCTCCTCTCTCCAAATCCTGGGCACCAGAATGAATCTTTTTTATTCATATGCTTAGTCTGAGCTCCATCTTGCATCAATTCATCATGTTCTTCCCGATTTCATATGCAGCCGCTTTTTCCTCCCGCTTGCACATGCTCCACGCATCTTCTTCATTTTGTCCTGTATTGTTGCATCGATCTTAACCGAGGGTTTATCGATCCATAGCAGCAAAGTATGGAGCATGCAAATCACACCAGTACCGATACCTTTACGCGACTCGTGCACTGGTCATAGTAGTGAAGCTGATGAGAGAGAGGAAAGCATACCTTGGTTCGGTTACAACCCTGCTTTCTTTTTCGATTTTGATCGTCATTTGCCATGCACGCGCTCGCATGTTTTGAGCATTCATATTTCCTGATTGTTCTATTCTCATTTCTTTTCATTTCATTTTTACTTTACATCGAATTGTTTGTTTGTTTTGTTTTTGCGTGGTTCCGCTCAACACGTTCATTGGATTTCGCGCTGACCGATCGTTCCTATTTTGCTTGTTCGGAACTGATTTCCACATTCTCATTTCTCATCTCGGTTCCTGTCACAAACACACACACACACTGATTTGTACTCCTTTCATTACTGGCTACTTGACCTATGCCATCTGCCGTTTTCATCTATCTATTCGTGTTGATTTCTCATCACAACGAAAATCCCACCTCACAGATAGGACCGACAAAGTCGTTTGTTGCAAATGAAACCACAAGTCATTTTCACCCATGTGTGTGCCCACGCGCCTCTGTTATTGTCAAGCGGTATGCGGTCGCTAAACTCATGCATATGTCTCTTTCCTCCCGCTCCGACCCCAGCTTGAGGACTCATCTTCATCTTTGCCATCCAAACACGAAAGAAACCTGCGGTTCTTATGACTAGGTTAGGTCAGCCCCGTCTAGGCCATTGTTGTTTTTGTTGTTGTTGTCCTTGTCATTCATTTTACTGTTGTTCAGAATCGATACTGCACTTGCACATACACGCTATCCTCAAATGCTCAACCCTGCATTGTTTTCGTTCACCATTAGGGATTTACCGTCACCTGTGTCAGGGCGTTACTATAGACCGGCTTTGGTTACGGCCGCAACGTGCGCGGATGTGTGAGGTGGGTAGCCAGATGNAGATGATTTCCCCCAAATCACTCACTAAGTTAAGTCTCTGGTCATGGTGTGAGATAAAAGTAATAATGAATCAGATGACCACCCTTTAAACTTCATCCCCGCGTAAAACCATGCTTGGTTCATCCAGTCTATCATATACTCGGGAATTACTGGAGTAGAGGTTCGCACCAATTACAGCTCATCAATGGGTTAAATAAACCGACTAATCCATGATTTGAACCCCAGAACCTCTTGAATGAAAAGTGTGTTACTAGCATGCCAACCGGTCCACACCGAGCTGAACAGAAACAACTGTTCAGAATTGTTTATCTTCCGTCTTCCGTGTCGGTTAGCTAGTCTACAGCGCCGATAATGAAAAGGGATACAACACGACAGATAATAATTCCGATCAAAGCCTTGCATCACAATGATCTGCGAATGTTGCGTAACGTGAAATTCTGCATTGACTGCTTGATTAGTTGATACGATTTCGATTGGTGGCACCAGGTTGTCAACAGTGACTCTGCTCATCGATATTGGACCAAAAGATTACATGCCGGTCAACGAAGACGGTTTATGGACAGACTCCGAGAGGTATTTCACACCAGCCTCGGTTTGGTTTCGATAACTCTGTTATCACTCACACACAACTTGTAGGCCGAAAGCTTGGGGTTCAAACTCTGAGTGTGACATATGACCACGGATGTGTTTAAAAATTAAATCTTAACCCTTTTCGAATGTGTGATGGGCCGAATGAACAGGAGATTTATCGGATCTGGCGCATAATCGATCAAAACAATTCGAAAAAATTAGTGTCTTGCAAGGTTGCCAACCATCTGAGTAAGACTTGCTTCTATTTAAGTAGAATGTTTGAGCACATTGAGCGCTAACCGCAGGTCGGTGTTCTTGAGGGTGAGATGAAATTTGAACACTAATCGGTCAGTTGCAAATTACTTGGAAGTTTCTTTCGCAAATCTTGTATTCGGCCTCCACACCTACAACTCAGCAGTTGAAGGGATAGGTGTTTCCAATTAGCATAAAAGGGTTCGCTATATCACCGTAGTTCATATACTCCGTCAACGAAACGAGATCATGTGAATAGTCAATTAAGAAAACATGAACCAATATTCGATTTTATGGGTACACACAAAATGAGAGTCTAGATGGGTTTTCAGGCGGAACGGTAATGAAGTAACTCTTTTCCACGGGGTAAACTTGATCACAGTTTTCATAACTTTGCGAAATGCATCAGGTTGCGCTGCTTGCATGGATCAGGTTGCACAACTTTTTGATGATGACTGGTATTCGAGACCTAATTGTCAGAGACCACTTGTACAAACTTATTTCTGTGTGGCTTGCAAACACTGAGACCGAATTGAGCGCCAACGCTATACAAGTGAAACGTTTCCATAATCTATTTGAGTCATATGTATACAGGATTTTTCATTGTTTAGCAGCCACTGACATTTGTTTGTAGAAAAAGTTGTATTTGAATTAGACCCCACATTTCAATGTGCTCGACTCTGACGAAGTTTCCGTTTCCTTTTTTTATAGCTCATCCGACTGGTTTAACAAGTGAACGACTTTTACAACACGGATGAAGAATTCGGGGACAAATGAAGACTCATATACTGTCAATTTTCCCCATCTGAATATACCCCTGTCCATGTCGTTATGTACAATACATTTTCCTGATTAACCATCGGTCTTCTCCCATGATTACTTGTTACAGTTTGATAGCCCTGACGATCACTAATCAGATTACAATAAGTTTTTTAGGGGCCTCAGATTGTACTTTAACACCCACGGTGTAAGAGAGAATAGGTGCAATTTTTCGACACACCCCTAACACATAGGAGCACAAAACGTCTTAAGGTTTGACCCCGTGACTACCGAACGGTCGTTAGAGTTTAACAAACGAAAACCGTCAATCTTGTATGAAGATAAACGGCTAAAAATGATAGAGTAACCTATAGCGCAATGCCGATTGCCAACATCGAAGAGCCGGTACGAAATTCACTGAGCAAAAACAGCACGTACGACTTATTTCGGATGTCCAACCATATTGCGTATGTAAGGGAATCAGTTAAGCCCTTACTGTCAACAACTATGCCTTTGTAGAAATCGTCGGAACACATTTGCCAATAGTTACGGGATAACAACGTAGAAATTTGCATCCCAGTGCTGAAATTGAGAATGCATATTGTGATGCGCACGGAAAAGTTTCAAATCCTTCAAAATCGAAAAGTTTACACACAGTATCAGCAACAGTAGTAGTAGTCTACATGTTCTCTTCCCAGACGCCTCAAACTGTTACAGATGATACCAAGTAGACGTTCCTCTGACAACGCATCAACACTTGAACGATTTATTTAGAAGCAATGAAGCAATACTCCCTGGTATTGAACAAAGTAATTACACAAGCTCTATGTTCATCGTAAAGATGCGTGCTAAAGAAAAGGCACTTTTTTTGAAAAAATGACTGACCGTCGAGGAAAAATATTTCTCGCTCAATAATTGAATATCATATACCATTCTAAATTTCAAGGACAGACTTCCTCGACAGTCCATTTCACGTGGAGTGTTTACCATATCGAACTTACAATGAGGCACCTGATTCATCAAACACGAGAACGATATACAATCGCTGTTATTACGTATACTGTAAAGAACATCAAGTTTGTAACTATTGGCAAACAGCGAACCTATAACTGAACCAAAGGTCGCATTTAAAGTTCTCCAAACAAAATAGTGAAACGATTTGAAGAATTACACAAGAAACTTCACACCATAACCGATGTGATATCAATCAGGATTCTGAGGTGTGAACTGTGTAATCTGCGTACCATTGTGCGGATATTATATGTTCGGTGGCCGTGAGAAAATCTGATCCACATCTCCCCATGGAAAAATCTCTTTCTGCTACCTTTGGAAAACCATTCAAACATTCATTTACAAGTTATTTTTCCCTTTTATTCGCAGCTTTCAATCCCTGAAAAGTTCACACCTTTTCTTTCCACTCTGGTATCGCGGTCCTATGTTTCGTTCACACCGTATCAACCACAAGACACTTATATTAACCCTTTTTCGACTGGCGCTAGCCCTATTTAAATGTTGAACTAAATCTGCAGATTTTCTGTGCATGATAACGAGGAGAAATTCTATGTTATTGGATTTCGTTTGTTGTGAAGGTGAGAACATTTACATAATTCGTACTTACATGTCTGTTGGGGTGGGGCCTTTTGACCATTTCGTTTTCAGTACCGGTCCATGTCAATTTTTTGAGGGGAGCGTTCTTACTCTCGTTTTAATAGCATTATCATTTCCCAAACGAAGAGCTATCACTGGAAACTATAAGGATTGATTCTATTGTGTATTGTGTTCAGGCTGTTGTTCGAATAAAACATGAAGTGTTTGTTGTGGAACATGAGCTTAAGAAACTCCCAGGATACATACATTGATTCGAGCGAACTGACTGACTTTTATTGAGGACAAATGTGAGACACTTGTTCTCCCAAAATTATGTGGTTTAGTTGCATAATATTTCATTTTCAGATTACCTTGTGTTGATTAAAGAATTCATATCAAAGCTACTCTCGCTTACTGAAGTCTGTAAGACATCGTGTCAATCATCGATTTAAACAACTTTGTCCCTATTGAGTACAATTTAGACACGTGGAATCCACCGTGGCAACGATGAGTCATGTGATTCGACACGAGCATGTATAAGGTGGGCTTGAAACTGTGGAGAAATGAGACAATAAAGTGGGTTATAATACAAGATGATTAGCACTGGCTGTTATCCATTTATTCTGAGGACTTCTGGACAACCTGATGAAGTGATAATCGGAGCGGGAAGGAAACGCAGATTTGAAACCGATGCGGTGTTAATGATCTACAATGGTTGTTTCGCACTTGGACTACTCATTAGTAGTGTTACCAAACTCAGTACATGTTGAATTTGATAAATATTACAGAGATATTACATTATATTTTGTTATATTATATTATATTATATTATATTATATTACAGATATTATGCTGTGGGTTCCATAAAATAACATACCATCTTAAAAATTCTTTTTTCTGTCTCATTTAATGCATATCTCAAGTAAACTGAAGTCCTGGCCGTTGAGGTTGCATGCAAACTGGCTGACTCCTACCGATTTTATTCAGACAAAGGTATAATAAGCCAGGATTACATTTCATTGTAATGGCATATGCAGCCATCTGAACTTATTCTTGTAACAGTGAAACAGTTGATGCATTTATTATGGAATATAGACAAACCTCAAAAACACAATGAGGCCTCTGAAAGCCTCACCAATTTCGGGAGATAGTGTCTCGGATTGTCGTTCGTTACCTTTACCTTGGACCACGCTAAATGCTCCTATACAACAAAGCGCCTCAAAACGTCTCTGATTATAACTTCGTACTTAATGCCTTTCAGTGGCGGTCTTTTCCCAGCAAAGTAATAGGACACAAATCAAACATCTGGGGCCATATCTGGATCGGCAAAACACAGGCAGTGCACTTAATGGAGTTGGCTGCAACCCATGATTCAACATCAGCCAAGAGGAAGGCTATCACACACACAAACGTCTTCTTGGTTATGTTAGTAGTCAACGTCTTCGTTGGGCATCGAAGTGTATAAGGCACCGTGGACGTTTGACCTTTTCCAAAGGGTGTATGATCTGATGACCTGGATACTGGTCTCCATGGATTGCGGTTTTCACACCGGCCAGCTGTTGTACGAGTCGAACTACGACTGGTCAAAGACTCCGGTTGACGATTCTCCAAGGAAATCGATGTGCTTTAGTCTGAGCAACCTTCCAGTATTCCGATCACTGTAAAATTATAGACCTTTTAACTGTTATAAATGATATTGTACTGTGATTCGTTTGGTTCTCAGTTTGAACACAATTTTGTGAAATTTAATTATAATAATAATAATCATGAAACAAATGATAAAAACGATTATCTTTATAGATTTACATATATTTATTGTAGGAACTTAATTCAACCAGTTGATATTTAGGCCAAGTAGAGTATAATTGTATTGGGGCAAATGTCTACGTGAAATACCGACTGACAAAAATTGGATTTGGTTGTGGCATGGATACTGTAGGCGGATAGACTGAGATTAAATCGACCGCTCAGAATTGTTAAGACCCTGAGGAAAACGGTTTAATTTGAAGATTTTCAAAAACCGTACCGTTTTGTGACTGAATTATTCTTTGGACTAACAGAAACCCGGCAGGTAATCAGGAAGCATTGACAAAGGTTAACTGCGCACGAGGAATATCACGAGAAACAGAAAATAAGGCTAGAAACAATGTACTGATAAGAAAGGAACAAAACATTTGAATGGATCGTTTCAACTTGTGTATCTTGAGGTTTACCAAAGTGTGAACCATTAATGGCCCATCATAGATTGTTCTGTTTGGTAGCTATTAGGTATTTGATGGTGTGATTTGGTTATGGTTACGGCTCGAGGGCTCCAGTGGATACTCAGAGTACTGGGTTGACGTCCAGTGGTAAAGTGACGTGTAGAAAATGAAAACCTAAGTCCAAGCAAATATGACATAAGTCCGTGTATTAAGATAAGGGTAAACGGGCAGTGCTTCTGACACACCTCAAGTCATGAGTAATAAAGCTCAGAAAGCAGGTAACGCAATAAAAATGGCATGTGATACCGAATCAGGACGCTCGCTGGGCACTGTCAGACCAAAGAATAAGGAACATCACAGAGAACGAATTACTTGAAGGAGGTAAACCGACTAAACACAGTCATTCAGTCCCGGGGGATATTCTAAGTTGGTAAAACGGGTAGAAACTAGGGGATGAATTAAGCATAAACAAGAGTAAACAGAGCTAATCGATATCAACAAAACGGGAGTTGACAAACTAGCGGAGAAATCGGCACGGCACAATTTGACAATTTGATGTTGAAAGAGAGAAGGACATGGCTCACAGGTGCTGACATGAAACCGACTATTTTGTATCACAATGCCAACGAAAACTTATAAAGCTTTGAAGTTCAAGGAGATAGGACCGGGATGAATGTGGCGGGAGTAATGCTTGATTACTGACAGGTTGCGGGGACATGAGTTGTATCATTTCGTGCCGTATACGAATTAAGTCACAAGTAGGGATAGCTGTAGGTGAACAGATTTCACAGTGTCCGTTTAAGTGTATCTTTGCAGAGGTCAAGTGGTTTGCTAAAGATTGAGTGTACAGTGGCCTAGGGGCTATGGTCAAAAGTGAACTATATATAAACAGATACATTGACTACAAAGGGGTCCATCGGACAGAGGACAATAGTGCGCGAGTGAGTGAATGTCGAATTGACCGGTGTGGTGAATTTTCCCAACTGGTTCATGTTTACACTCAGATCGCTAAATAATAAATTTCTTACAAAGCATTAGGAGACATTCAGACGTAGACCAGCTTGGTGTGGAGATATTTTCCCTTGGGCTAAACCGTTGAAAAATGGTCACATCAAACTGATTTAAGATTTCTTGACAAAGAAGTACACTATCAGTACATTTAAAGATTTTGTCTTAAAGAAGGAGAAGAACAATTACTTTTCATAGCTTTATAAATAAAGTGAATTGAACTAATACAGATATTTCAGGGAGCTGTAAACATTTATTTTACAAAATAATCGTGAATTCATTAATTTCAATACGAGGTATATATTGAATAGATGTACCATGCAGACTGACTCAGATCTATACAACAAGCTGACAGCTATATTTTATATGAATATTATTATATTATATATAAAGCCATAGAAAATAGCGTTGTCAATAAAAAATAATCTCTAACTGTCCTTAGGTGGAAAAAGACATTAGACGTGATGATGATACATAGTAATCAGTAGGTTTTATTTGTATTGGAGCATTTTTGATTACACTCAAATTGATGCATTTACAATTTCCTCTCTGAAATATTTTATTATTACAGTTGGACCGGGCCTACATATTGATTACCGATTATGGTTCTTCTAGCGTGTAATATACTAGCAACTCCTGTATACCGTCTTCGAGATCTCACCTATCGGATGTATTTATTTAAAATCAATAAATGCGTCTTTACCTATGCATATCATATTTTATTTTGACTGGCCATCCTTCAGCTTCAATCTACACACAATCCTGAGTCAATCCAAATCACCTGTACACTCGATAATCCCTTATGCTAACTTTTCTCTCCCATCACATATCATCGATTGTGCGCATCTCCTGGGCCACCGGTATTTAGACTGTGAAACCTTATCGTAGAAGGCTCGTGTTTTAACAACGTGTTAGTCAGAATGTATTGGAATTAGACATACTTTTTTATCCATATTTATTTCTAATCTAATCTTTATAGCTGACCGGATTAAGTGAACAATGTGTGCGTGAAAATGTAGCATTAAGCAAGATCATCAAAATTGAAAACACATCTATGACGTCGTGACTCACAATCCATAGGGATTAAGGAAATCTATCATGCTTATTGTGTGTTGCCGCAATATAGTCGTTTACAGTCCTTTATCTCTGATCTATCGTCGTGAAACGCTTCAAATAATCAGGCACTGTGTTTTAATGAGGTGCGTTCAATTGGTTGATCTTATTTTATTAAACTTTGGTCGCAGTGGTCTATTGTGAGAACAAAATTGATTATCGATTAATGAGGAATTAACTGGATGTAGCCCATCAACTGGTTCTTATAAGATAGGCCTCAGATGTACTCCGTACGTCAAACTTGCCACAACGATCGTTTCCGTATATACGACGCCGAACAAAACATTTTACTAATGGGTTGCAACGTTTGACCCACAAAGAGTTTCGCCATCAGGCACTTTGAGGATTTCTCTATATTACCAAATGAGAGATGGGTACATGCGTCTATAACTTCTATATGTGAATCTAAACATAAGGAAATTGGGGTTATTTTCTGAATTGGAAAGAGTTCTATGTATCAAAAATCTCTTTGAATCCATTGAACTTAATATGAAGACTGAAACACTATCCTTTAGCTCAGCCAACGATATGGGGACTAGTCGATACCTAGCGGTTCAATAAATAGCAAGATTATTTACAGTCAATACTTGCACAGGATTGGTCAGTTAATCGTTAGTGATGAGTTCAGATGTATGAGGATCACCAGTTAGTTTCTCCGAGAATAGGAAACAAAATAACACACTGATAACGTCCAATATTAGTGTTGCTTTCGGAACGGCTGTTCTTGATAAACCCTTAGTGAACAACAATAAAATCGCGAATCGAATTGGAACAGAAGATACATCTACGATCACGGAAGTAAAAGAATAATGCACACCCATTCGTGTCCTCATTTATAGCACCATTTCGAATTGTAATTGTAATTTCATTTCAGTATTTCATACCAAGGTTTAAGGTTTGGATAAATCGCGACTGAGTCGGGTGGATGCTTCTGTAATTCTAAAATTTTGATTTGTGATCGAACTGGTATGTTTATTCAAAAAATCCAAAAGCTCTGACTACAACTTTCAATAAAATTGAGTGTCAGTGAATTCGAATTCGATTCAAATCCGTTGTTATTGTTGCCAATGGTCAGCAGGTGAACAAATAGTGTCATTGACCTTGACCTTTTATGATATGATTGTCACTCTCGTCATGTATTTTAGTGATTGACGCATTCATTCAAACATACACGGATCTGACAGTCAGACGGTCTTTGTTTTTCCTCTCGCTCTGGGCAATCCGCGAACGTAACATCAGTCGTGTTCAGTACAAGCTATCACCATGTGCCCTCTTGTTCAAGAGTGTTTACGTGAACGTTTGTGCATTATACGTTAGATTAATCTGGGATTACTCCAGTTGTAGACTAAAAGTGGGATTACGGTTGCATTCTCCGTTGTGTACCCGAGTTATTTACTGTCCTTTTTCATGGAAGATGAGCTTTTCTTCTACAGTTTTTTACCTGTTAAATGCTGAGGATTACTACACACTTAGGAGAGAACCGGAAAGGGATATGAAATTGATTGTAAAATAAATACTCCAGAAATCGGTAACATTCAAAATAAGTTATGAATAAAACTATGGCCGGGATTTGTAGCAAACGAAATTTTTCGGCAAAATTTACTTTCGTTAGCAAACGCATGATGGTATTCGCCAATGACCATGTCAATTGGGTCACAGACCGAAGTTATGTTCAATGAAATGTGTACCCGGTTTTCGGTGAGTGTTTCAAAGTGGAATTTGATGCTATGACATTCTCGGATTATTTGTACAGGTTATGGATCATATCAGAACAACTGGGAAGATGGAGATCTTTCTTGGAGCGTACACGCAGCATCACTTGGTGTGACGGTTAATTTTTCACATGCATACCAAACATCCCAACGTGTGAAAAGTCTGTCATAAAATTTAGACTACTTATTATTTTGTTGATAGTTTAAAATTGATTGCGAGTTTTCTTTTGTATCACGGCCGTACGTTAACTCAGTCCGAGCAGGGACAATTTGACCGATTCCGAGATTTAAAAACCACAGAAAAATTAGTAAATCTAAAGTTAAAAAGAACAATTGAATTGGTCTTATTATTAGTTGGATCAGTATGACAGTATAGTTCGCAGTTTATTGTATACTACGAGAAACCGTGGAGGATGTCACTATGTCGATGTTTCATTCTTTTGGACAGAATTCGTAGGTAGTTCGTATCCATGATGTTGATAGTAGATTTAGCCGCTATCGTGCATTTTATTGAACTGTTTGATTATCTTTTTGTCGCTTGAGTTTCACCAGTTAGTATTATTTTTTGTTTTTACACCGGGAAACCCAATACATTATTATCTGCCTGGGAAACTCATCTTTTCAAAACCAATATCCTAGCTTTGTTCATTGCTATATATGCGATTCATTAGCTGGTGACACCAACTTTTACAAATAGGACTCATATTGAAAATTTTGGGAGGCAATAATTTTTCTTTAGCGACCTGACTTCAAATCCCAAGACAATCTGAAACAGTGCGTCCACAATCATCACTGGTGAATGTTCTTCATCACTTTCTGACTTCTAGACGCGTATCAGATTGCAAAAGTGACCTTTCGCTTCAAGGCGCTGACAAAAATTTCTTTCATTTGAACTTCTTTGTGGGTTTGTCTTCGCATGTAATGTTTCTGCACATGGCATTTCATTTGTCTCGTCAACATCGTTCACTACTTTGGCTCACCATGAATTGTTATTCCCGGAAATTTTGCAAAATGAATTCGTATCTTGAATAAAAGTACGAATGGGGGACCAAGTCACATAATTAGTCCACTGGCAGTTGAAGTAGTGCACGAATAAGCTTGGTGTCGATCAAGATTCCGAGGTGTCTTGGTTTGCGAAACTCTGACTTTTCGCGAGCCCACATTGCCGATGAACCCAGGTCAGAATGACAAAATTGGAATGGACAGCCATTTGCCACCGTTTCACACCATATTTATCCGTACAGATGGTCAAATCGTGTCCTTTGGCGCCGCTGCACTCATTATCGAGACAAACGACCTTCCCCCAAGCTAGGTAAGTTATTTTCTTTTCCAGTGCTGGTGTGCGTGAGTGCCGGTGATGTGCAGAAAACATATGGCAAACGGTACGCAATCGGAATCTTCTGCCCGGCCTAATTGCACTCTGTGGTTGTACCCGGGAGTAAAAACGTGACCGTGAAATGACAAATTTTGGGGACAACGGTTTGTGGTGTTTGTAAAATTCACTGATCCCATTTAGGTAGACATAAAATCAGGATTTACTTGAATTGAAGAAGTCATTCAATGTCAGTACTACACAAATTGTACTTAGTGAGTGTTCTTAGCACATAGTGTTTCATACCATTCAATTTATATATTTACTTCAGCTTGTAGACAAGCATGGTGCAAACGCCACAACAATAATAACAAAAGCACTAATAGGCTCAGGTGAATTGGGATACAAAACAAAGTTAAAAGATTGTGAAACATTTAAACACGGGAAAATGGTGGATAGTTGGGACAACAAAAATGTTTCGTGTCTGTTGCACCGTACACTTTTTGATATTTTTTGTGTTGTTTGTTGTTTTTCCATGCAAAGATATTGTTAGTCATTCGAAGAGAAACGATCATATTCAGCTATGAAACAATCACATAAACGTTCAACCACTTTCATCAACAGAGCTCGGAAATCCTCCAAAACACAATAAGCGATTTAACGTAATTTTTTGTAATTTTTCACCAGGTGCATATAAATCTTGGGAGATAAGACTCCATTAATCTGACTGAACGACTCGAATCCCGTGTGCATCTTGCTACCCGGGGTGGGGTTGTGTCGTTTTGTATAATCACTTGTTAAAGGACTACCTCTTGTTCCCCACGGTTTTCCTCGGTTTCTTCTAACCGGACTGGGAGAACTCACCACAGCTATTGCGATAGTATGATACGTTGGGGTTAAGCTAACCCGTTTTTTTCAAGCATCTTGATTAGTGGATAGATGTTTGTCAGATTAATGTGCTCATATGATAAAATTTATTCCTTTCGGGTTATTCAGAAGACGGGTCTGAGAATGAGCTTTCAATTCAGTTGGATAGACCATACAACCGGATGGGGTTAGAATGCTCTTGAATGGTCCCACAAAACAGGATGAAGGAGGTGAAATACACGCATAAGCCACAGTCCCTGAAATCCAGTCCAGAGTATATTTAAGTTATAGATTCACATTCTTACCTGCTATTGATTTTGCAAGTCTATCTTTCAGCTGTCATCGCCACACGTAATCTCCTCCTTATTCAGGCAGCCACATTCGCGGAAAGTGTCAGATACTGAGTTTAGTACCACGTGGGCTCATCAGCACTGCGTATCTGCAGATCCAAAAGGATTTGACCAAACGAATCTCATCCATGATAGAAATAGTCAGCCCTATTGAATGTGCGGGTGATAGGAAATAATATAAATGCAGCAGTGTGTCCTTTCAGATGGAGCTTATAAGATAAATGACCACTCGAAGTATGACTTGCGACTTGCTTTTAACATGAAAAATGTGCATCAGCTGGAATACCTATTTAGAACATTATGGTCACCAAACTGATTTTTCCAAAACCATAAAGGTCTTTATCGTATTTCTCGAAGAAAATCAGGGCGAATAATTTTGGATCACTGGGTGTTTCATAGTTCATATTCATTGTGTATTCTGGGGTTGAGAGTTGCGGCACTCTGTGACTTTAATTCGTTATTTGCTCAGCAAAGTGGATCTGAGACTCACGTTTCCTATGGGAATGTTTTTTTTAACTTTATAAATTGACAGAACACCTAATATACAAATATCAGATAGACGCCGAACGATGGCATTACAAGATACTGTCAATATTTTTGAATCTGTTTGAAGTTCGAATAGGGATGTTAGTTTCACTCGTACACATCACTCCTGCTTCTCCGGTTCTTTTCTCTCTTTCGCTTTTCTCGTGCACATTGGTCATATTTTTCCCAGAAAAAGCTTCATATCACTTGAAGTTGTTTGAAGCTCGTCTTAGAAAACGTTCAGACTTCATTACATAATATTTTTCACATTTATCTAGTTTTTGGATGGGGCAGTTCCAGTGTCCAACTTGTCCATTTACCACCCACGTGTTAGGATTTGAATGAAAGCGCAAACCTTTCCCGGTTTTCAAAACAGGGATAGGTAAGCTACCTCGGCAATGGCCATGTATTGGAGGAAACTTCCAAATGTTGTT
The DNA here is from genome assembly GCA_900618425.1 of Echinostoma caproni. Classification (NCBI taxonomy): domain Eukaryota; kingdom Metazoa; phylum Platyhelminthes; class Trematoda; order Plagiorchiida; family Echinostomatidae; genus Echinostoma; species Echinostoma caproni. Next base: position 130,123 of record UZAN01039428.1, on the reverse strand, counting down.
TGACAGTTAACGTGACAAATCACATACAAAAACGACTAGTCCCTGTATTTAAAAATAAAGCAGAGCAAAAAGGGTTGATAAAAAATAATGAAAATACGTGTATCATGCTTGTGAGCTACTTTTACAACTGATATACAGGCAACCATCGTAAAAAGCTAGAAAGCTTGCTTGTTTAAGGTGGACAGTTTTACGGATATGTTGCATCTGGTGTGAGGTAATTGCATATTCAATCCGAAGAATGAGTCCTAAGATAGCAGGTGATGGGAAAACAGACTGAAGAAAGTGAGGATGTCCCACACGTTCGATCAATGCTTGTGGTAAAACTCGGACATAAGATGTTTTCCCTGTACCAGCTGAAAATTTGTAAGAACTGTGTTCATGAAAAGTTTAAAGCAATATACTAATAGTATACGGCATAGGTAATGTGCTAATTGTATTTTTGAAGTGATGTAATCAACGCATGGCTGGGGGAGTCACAAGAAGTATGGAAGATGAACTCAAGTTTATTTCCTAGGTGCTCAGAAGCAACGGCCACCCCGACCACTTCATTCAACGAAATATGATGAAACATGTACCAAAAGTACAAACTGATAGGATGGAAAAGAAGGACCTGTTCATTGATCTTCCTTTTAAGGATGAAGCTGCCGCTAAAACCCTCATATGACGACTAGATTGAGCAGTCAAAGCCACATTCAACACCGCGCACCTACACACCTACGCTACTCTTTCAAAAGTTCGCCACTAATAAGCGTACGGAATAAAGATAAACTACCGATTTTGATCGCTTCAATGATCGTTTACTCGTTCAGATGCATTTGTGACTCACTCTACTTCGGTCGCACGGCAGTGATCTATACCCTGGCTGAGCCGAGGTATTTCCGGATCTATCACAAGCGCGATTCTCGCTCACTTCGTAGGTACTGGTCATCGTATTTACCCATTTAAAGCATTTCGGATGATTTATTTATTTATCAGGTCCCCCGAAGCGGTCTAAATACGTTAGAATGCGTACCTTGGTCACAGCCGAGGCCATCTGTATTAAACATTTGAGCCCCGAATTATGTTCCCAGAAGCGTCTTATCCAAGCTCTCCATTTGCCCCGGGTTCGCGAGCCCACCCTTCCCCCTTGCCCGCACACAAAAATGTTTTCACACAACGCCGATTCTTCAGAATTCGGTCACACGACCGTCGTGACATAACTGAAAACCGCGGAAGCACAGATCTGGCAGTGGTGTGTGTAACACACACGCACACACAGACAAGAAGTGAACAATTCCTCAAGTTTTATTGTTCACCTCCCAAACCCTGGGTTTTTATCTTATACAAACTGTAACGGCATGCTCATAAGTTATTGAAGCCAGCTGTTCGCCTGAAATTTGTTCTAATCCAATGAACTTCGTCAAAATATCAGTCAGGAACAAACACAGTGTGAAGTTTTGATTCTTCTCGCAAGTTTCGGGACATTTTTGCATCTTATTAGACACGTGCATTGACGATGTAGTCTTCGTTCGTGAGCGGTTTTGCTAATTGTGACCAGTCTGTTTATGTTAAAATGCGATTGACTTGCGCATGCACCTTGAACCGTCAGAAATGTCTGCCAACAATTAAACTGCATTTCCTAAGGATGTTTGATAGCTCGAGGGACAAAATAACAAGACTTTTATTTGACGTGTGTCTGTTGGCCTAAACGCGTGATAGTTGTTTCATCCAAGTTTGGCTTCGTCAGCTATGGATACGTTTTGTGTTCTGCAAAACAACTTCACTAAAGCTACCCTGAGTTATGTGATTTTGCATGAACCAATCACTAACATGCTTCATTGAATAGAGCCATGTGATGTTGACCAATGTTAACTGTGTCACCTAGGGTCTTGAGCCTTAACAGAAGGATTCTCGATTGGAGTCCCGAAACAAGGATGTTGCAATACTACTCATAGCTGATGAGTCTCAGCAAACAGGAAACAGATCTCCAATAATCGTCGATGGCAATTACGCAAGTATTTACAAAAGTGTAATTTGAATAAACAGATGGAGCATTAATGCAATCCCAACGGAGTGATATCACTCATCCCGATTAATGCGCACAACTTGATCTCCATGAATTTATGCAAACACAACATGAAACATTTTGCTGAATCTCGAGGTTCTTCT
>UZAN01039428.1:116192-127286 GCA_900618425.1 Echinostoma caproni | reverse complement strand
AAAATGTGTATACTCATGTGAGTGTGCAGGAACTTTTCCCGCTTTTCAAGGAAGCGCATTCATCGACAGTGGTATCTAGGTAGGTAGCGAGAACAATTTATCATAATATCCGGTTGATTCTCGGGTGCATCACTGGATATATTCACAACTTATTCTTTATTTTATTTATCTGATGCCCCAAACATAAATAATTTTTAGTGCTTTCTCTATACCTCCGACTAATCTAACGTACCCTTTTTATAAAACAGATATATATATATATATATATATATATATATATATATGCGTCGTTCGACCGTCGACACTCAATAGAACCACTGACTGGGACAGTGGGATCGGAACCTGCGGCTTGGCAGAAAAAAGTGAAANCCGATGTGAGCCTGGCTGATCGTGTTTTGTGTTAATCAGTAGTGACAGGTAAATGACAAACCGTTTTCATGTGAGTTGAAAAAAAGCAACAGTGGAAAAACGTGCGGTCTGCAAATAAGGAAGCACAGTCAGCTCACCTCCATTCATTCGACCGACCAGACAAGCGAGTGGGTGAGTCGAAAAGACAGGGATGTGCGTGATTAGGCAGTCAGGGTTGTATTCTACTGTGCCATTTATTTGTGAGAACCAGGGGGTCTGGATTATATTTTCGTCAAACACAGTCACACACGTGATTGAGGCGAGATATTGCAGGCGTAGAAACGAACGACGAACCAACACCGGCCGCTGTTTCTCTCGGCGTGTGTGTGTGTTTGCGTTGCTCATGGAAGTTGAGCACCAATTGATTGCGGAGTAAAAATGTTCATACGGTTTCAGACCCTGACACACACACGCACATACAACCACACAATGAATCAAATGAATGTGATTCTACTTCACTAACTGAAATCACAAACAACCGCGGAACCAAAACGAAACGCTGGATGTGCTAACTTTGTCCGCATATATCACGTGATGCTTTCTCAGTTGATCGTGTGTGTGTGTGTTATGGAAAGTGACTTATTCGCGGACAAGCATAACACAGTCGCTGTTCAAGCGACCAAGTGATAATTGTATTCGTACGGTTACAAAATAGTAAAAACAGGTGATTTGTGCTGGGGAATTCCGGTGGTTCGAACCCAAGTTAGTTCGGTGTGTAGCACCAAGGAGCTAAACCGGAGTGTATGGCAAACTGGATCTGGCACAGAAGCCGAAATTCGAGAAGAATTAATAAAAATCATACCTGCACAAACACAAACGTGTAGTGATTACGTTGGCAGCGTGAATGAAGTAGAAAAATTGTTAAATTACACCGGAATGCGCACACTCGGTGGTCAATTACTGATCAAGTATAGAGCATTCGGCAGGTCAATTAAATCCCCTACAAATTTAGAGTTAACTTGTGGCCGTGAATAAATCATGAGAAGAGCACTCAGAGTAACAAAGAAATGAAGGACGCAAATGCCATTAAATGGGCAGTGGCATTGGATAACAAAGAGTTTTGTGTGTCTGGGGGTATCATTGAGAACTATCGAGTTGTGCAGTAGCCATGTCAAATTTCCGAGATAGGTTGAGTCAAAAAATAACATCATCTGCATAATTCATTAGCTAGAGCTATTGGGGCTGAATTGAGAAGAAACACAAAACGAGAGACCAGATATCGTCCAGACGTACTTCCAATTGTGCAGGTTGTTCATGGGATATTTGTTCATGGTGGCATATAAACAATTTCTGATAACAAAAGCTAGTCTTTGCGCGGTTAGTGATAAGTTAAAAGTACACGAAAATGGAACAGTCAGTTTAGTCCGAGAAGCAGAATTTTGGAACGTTGATGTTCTTATCACACGATGATACCTTTTATTAGGAAGCTTGAGTAACAAGGGTTAATCCTCGGAAACTAAAAGGCGAATATATTACATGTCTTTCTGTTTAACTAGAAGAAAACCTTGAGCAAAAGTATCTTTCCAATGATATTAAAAGAGACACTCGTTTATGCTTTTAAAGGATGAAATTTATTGGCGGCATCCGAGAGAAGTGGTGTCTTAATGGATATTTAATAGCACTTGGTGAATAAAAGTTGTTAACCATTTATTGAAGATCATAGCCAGAATGGTTACCCAGACGTACCGGAACATTTATTCATCACAGTTACCTGAAAATAGTTGGACTCATCAGCGTAATTTGGTTTATTGATTGGAGCTCTTTACAAATTTCCACCAGAGCAATTTCACATGGAAGCAAGTTAAGTGCCATGGATAGCCCAATCCTTTGAGTGTAGTTAGTTTTTGTTTGAGGAAGCTACGATTGCTGTCAATCGGGTAAAGAACCTCACCGTTTCTTTATCGCCATCTGTATTCATTATCTGTCTTTGAGAAAATGTTGCGGTGGTGAAAACAAAGTTCAGAGCAAGGCTGATCTCAGTCTCAATGGACTGTTCCTAGAGTTACCGTTGCGATCGTCTTCTTAGCGCATTTGTCTCAGAAGGAAAATCAAGAAGTGACAAACTCATATATAAGGCGCTTTGATTGGGGAAAGTGTCGAAACAGAATTTGATTTATTCGGTGAACCCGCGTCAGAAGGTGGATGTGCGTAGATCATATACTACCGCAGCGTTTAATGGCTCATCCAGGTTCTCAAGTATTTTGAAATCTTCAGCTTAGCATGATCCGAAGACCCGATATAAGCCGAGTGGACAGCGTGCTTACTTATTGTTAGTAATGCACCAGGTTTTACCTCGTAGCGGGGTCAAGAATTCCCCACAATTTGCGATTAACAACAGAGTGAACAGCATAGCACCCATCTTTTGCGTCCATCGTGTGACAGATGAACCTATTCCGGTACTTAAGTGTGCTTGGATTGTTTCTTATTCATAAAGGTAAAGGCAAAAAAGATATTTTCACTCAAAATTTGTTTGCAGTTTATTTGTTCGTTCACCTAAAAGATTTTTATAGATTACTTTAGATACGAATTTGTAAAATCTTGCAGAAATTATCACCAAATTTGTGTATTGTAAGCGATTATAAACTTGGGCTGGGAATGTTATATGCAGACCAATCATCGTACCATATATAATCATCATACGATCAGTGTCAATAATGGGCGTATATAAGCAGAATTATACTTTAAACATTACAGTGGCAAACTAAACAATGAAAATACGACTGCAAAAGATTATAAACGAAATTATTCAGAAAGCAAACAATATGCTTACAGAGGTTGTAATGTATGATCAGATCACTTCTAAGGGTAAAACTGAGGCCATTCTGAGACAGATTGAGGAGGGATGGGATTTTAAAAATGAAAATCGATAAGGTCTGCGCCTTATGCATCTAGTGGTGATGAGTTACCGAGGATCATTGAATTGCAACAGCCACGACAGAGTTGATTTTTTGCACTTTTTAATCTGTTTCCAACCGAGTCATATCCCGGAGGCTAGTGCTGAGATGAGCTAGGTCTGTGGCCGGCAGCAAGTTAGCAAAGATGGGTTGTGCTATATCGTGTAATTGGGAAACGATAAACGATCTGATCAGCTGCTCGGTTACCAAGTGGGTAGCATGCTTGCGTTCTGCCCATGAGGCCCCGGGTGCACTCCCTAGTTGAGTCGATGGATTCACACTGCTGATGAGACCCAACCAGATCGAAACAGCTGTCCAGTGCTTCCTAGCTTTTCAGTTCACGCTTAATTTGTTATATGCACGACCAACTCACCTTTGAGATTAAATAAGTATTTTAGGTTAATGTAAAATATAATTAATAGAAAGAAGCATTGGACTCTGAAGAATAAAAGAAGTGGAGTAAATAAGGAAAAATAGTGGTTTAGAAACGTAAAAATGTTCCGCTTTACTTGTGAGTCTTTGAACAAATGAACTCTTGGAAAACCAGTACCCTGCCGCTGGGGACTGTGAACGATAAATGTGTCAATTATTCAGGTATATCAATCAGCACGGATGGGCGTGCTAAAAACCACTTTAGACAATGTTTCAAATCTATTTGACCCTTATTTTAAGATGTGTTCGGTTGTGGAGAACTACTTACACTGATGAGTAGGTTGCACACACCAAGAAACCGTTATTGGTTTTCTCTGGCATCCACAAATGGATTAAAAAATTTACTATTACACTTATGCAAGAGACAAACAGACAATCAGGTTGGTAATCACCGATGAATATACGGTCAGGCAAACCCAAACTAGTTCTTACAAATTAGATGATTCGTTCTACGTAACTTCGTCCCAGCACTGACTTGTGGAGTTGTAAAGCCCGGAGAAATTTGATGCAATCCAGTCTCTGCTTAATTTGCGTGACCGAAACCTGACTGTAATGCTACCCGAAGTAGCTTCGGGATAATTTTATTGCATGTCTTCAGACGGAAAATGCAGCGTAAAAACAAAACAACTAATTCGTAAATATGTGAATGATGAAACCAAAGTTTAGAGACCCAGTTTTTCCCCACATCCTTCGTAGGTCAAGGATATTAGGATAACAGTTTTCTGTTTGATTTGGTTCAGTTGGTGATGTTTGTTGTCAAACCATTCCACGAGGAGACGCAAATCAGTGCCTGAAAAAACGATTCTGTTCTGGTAATCTTGTACTTATTAAATATCAAATGGCGTCCGATGGAGGAAAAAGTGTTTACATTTTCGGTGATCTCTCACTTTGTTTGCCTATTTCTTTTCCATTCATGTGTTTGTTGACTTATTTGTGTTCCAGTGGTTTACGTAGTATTCTAGCGCCTGATTGTGTTAGCTCAAAAGTTTTTAAACGTTTAGAGTCGTTTTCGATTAACAACCGGAAATTCAGTGAAATGGATAAGTATTCTGTGTGCAGTATGCATGGCAATGTAAAATGGCAGTGTTCGATAAACGATGATTAGGCTTCGCTAATATCAATCAAATTCTTCTCAGTTTCAGATACGGAAACTTCCACAACTTTATTGAAAAAAAATAAAAATACGTATTTATTTGCACTTCAGTCAACACTTGTAAGAAAATCAACGCCATTTTTACTCAATCTCCAGGCTTCGACGTATTATGTAATGCCCGAATAACTTCGAGTGTACGGTTGCCTCAAAATGCGGCGGTCCATTTCGGATTAGACTATGCATTGTTCTTACAAAAAGATGATATGAACATGGCAACTCTTAGCTGATGTTTTGATGTGCTCGATGTCAGCAAAAAGGGGGCAAGGATAAATTAGTTNGTTCCAAGTTCAATCCCCTCCTTCCGTTGGAATATGAGTGTACCAATTTGTCGACATCCGGTACTAATTTGGAAATAAAGTTATTATTCCGACCAGATGTCATTTAATAAGAGGAGTTTGTGGTTAAATACAACTCATTGGTCATAAAAATGTTACATCCTGTTTGAAACGAGTCACTTTGAGATGTAGAGAAACGTAGTGTGTCGGTAAGCACTAGTAAGTGAACCGTAAAGCTTGAAGAATCTTGTGATTTTTCATCATCCTTCCCTTGACTGCCCTGGTCTAATTGTTTGGGGGTTTTCAAATGAAAATTCCATGCTCGAAGTGCCGATAAAAAAGAAAGCATTCCCGTCTAACACATTATCGTTTGCATCAGTGGTATCCGTGCAAAGCGTTCGAAATCATTTACCGTCGCCCAAAACGCATGACATTTTCTGGTGCAAAGTTGCAGAAAGGATGTAGACGGAAGATGCGTTAACACTATAGATTCACGCACTCTAGGAAGACAGAATAAAAACAATCATAGTGTTTCGTTTCTATTGGGGGTTGCGTACAGAGCTGAGAAGCACACAGTAATGTTCCTGGAAGCAATCAGCATCTCCACTGAGGTGTCATTACGGAACTTTCGATCGGGCTTTAGCTCCATTTCTGAGGAAATCTAATTGTTTTTCTCCGGGTAGAATAACTCACTGTTTCGTTGCTTGAATAAAACAGTTCGAACGGTTTCAGATATTGTCCTGTCCTGTCCTGTGAGAGCTACACATTTCAATGTAGTGATGGTGAGGAGGTGAGTTAGCAAACTTGCTAGTTTTCGGTTCTAGATCGACTGGTGGACTTTGGATGGTCGATATGAATGGAAATTGTGTGTGTGTGTGTGGAAGTTAACCAAGGGAGTGTGGTTGTGAAAAAGTAAATGGGTAAATAAAAGAGAGTTGATGTAAAAAGTATCCAGTCTCAACAATCGGTTAAGAAAGAAGTCAAGCTACGCAGACAAATATCCGTCGCAGGCGTTTTCAAGGAACTTACAAGCAATTCAGAAAGGTAGCCTTTCGTCAATGAGTTAAGATAAATCCACACTAGAATGGGTGTCGTCGAGTTCAAATGTTTGCAATCGAACTGGGCAAGTTGAGCTTGAAACTCAGTTTTAAAACCTATAGGAATCATTTGCGGATTGGACAACATCAGTTTGGCTCGAGGCTCAGAAACCTCAGTGCAAATTGGTTCAGACATTTTTTCAGTAACCGGTATCTACAGAAAAAGTCACATGTCTTCTCATATCAAAACACTTCGAGAAGCTGAAACACCTGAAAAGAACACAAGGTTTTGATGATCACAAAACTTGATAAAGGTACTGAAACCGAGCAGATTATAATACTAAAAGTGATGAAATACTCAGAAACTATACTAAGTTCACGTCGAACAACGGAGAGAAGAGGATATCAAAGGTGATCGGACAATCAAAACAAGATGACTTATTCGTTTATTCTGCCTACAAAAGAACAGGACCTGTGTAGACTATAAGGGATTGTCCTGGAATGCACAGGGGTTAGGTACAACTTCGTTCAATTTGGTGTGCTCTGTTACAGTGGCTAGCTGGTATAATCAAGCAGTTCGGAAGAGGAATCGCCTAGGCGAGCCTACAAGATTTCTCGGATTTCGTCAATTACCTTGCACTCAGTAACTTAGTCAATAAACAGAAGTTCTCATTGGATGTAAGTTCATTTTTACCTGTGTACTACTCACAGATAACATTGGGTTCATTCTCAATTTATATCCAGAATGTATATGAAATTTTTGAGGATTTGTCGGAATACCCGTAGATGAACTTATTTGTATGTGCAAATATGACATACATTTCCGGTTTCATGATGCAACGTATAAACAGAAAGATGCTGGATAGTCATCGATTGGTCATTGGAACTGCGTTTAGCAGACATCGTGGCCAAATTGGAAAACGCAGCACTGTGGAAGTCCAAATAAAATAATCAATCTTTAACGAACAAAAGGTGGATGATATCCTATGGGTGTGCAATCCCGACTGAGATTTTGATATTCCTTTGGAGAGCATACATGACGCACATCCTAAATTGGCGTTCACATTACAAGATCAATCCATAGACAGCCTCGCATCTCCAGACTTTTCTTGTCTTGAGGAGTAGATGGCCTCATTTTAGAAGCATTGGTCATAAAAAATCTGGATGGAACAGAACACACACTACTGAAGTTTCGCTCTAATGCAGGAGGAGAAAAATCTGATTCGCTGCTCAACCAATATATTTAGTAAGTTTTGCTCTCTGGATTCTGTTTACTTTAAACAGGAACGAATGTGAAACGTTTCTTATGGAAAATGGATTTCCAGAGCCAATTATTTATAAAAGTATGATAGCATATCCAACCGGGGCAGTGTGGGACGCAGTGAACATAATGCCTGTTAATTTTTCCTTTCCAGTGTGCAGAGAGACATTCCTCAAAATATGGAGTAGGCGAAATAGATTACCCAGTAGGGGCACACACTTTTTGGCTGAACCCCGTATTGTGCTTACATGCAGCTTGAGTTCTTACAACAATTAACCATGAGCTTTCATGCACCGGTTTTGGTTGCTGTCGTTTGGCCGCCCATTTGGATAAAAAAGCCGTATGAAAATTGGAATGTTGAGGGAAAATTCAAGCGGAAGATAGACGATTCACATAGACTGAGGTTGCAAGGATAATGAGTAGATGCATGAGCACCGCTGTTTGCGACACCAAGCCATTTCGCTCAGTATCTCTACCCACCGATGACCATGATATCGGGGTCCCCATCCAGTTGGCCTAAAGGGCCTATGTGACCCAGTCTCCTGGTGAGGATTTTTACACTTTCATGCCAGGTCTTCGCTTGACTGCCCTTGACATTTTTCCATCCACTACTTCGACAAACATCGTACGCCGAGACAACCTATTTGGTGATATGCGCATCACATATCCCGACCGGCGCAGTCTATGGAGCTCAACCACTTGTTCCGGTGGACGATCGCGATTACCTAAAACTCTACACCTAGGGTGAGCATTGCTCATCCGGTTTCCCTATCAGACTCGTGCAATGCGACGTTGATAGCGGTGTTCTAACACGGACAATCTATTTTTATGCGATTACCGTAATGTTCAATTCTCTGCATCGTACAGCAGCACTGGCCGAATTGATGCAGCATACATTCAATCCTTCACGGAGTGTCGGATATCGCAACTGTGCCACAGACTTCTCAAGTTGGCAATTGCTAGGATCTGTTAGATCCTACTGTGTGCGAAGTGACAATTCAAACGTGATGCATCCGCCAGGGGAAAAATATAGCTGCTCAGAGAGCAAAACTTTCTACTTCCTCTGGTACTTCTCCAATCAGGGTGAATTTAGGGATTGGACCAATCCAATCTTGTAGCAGCATTTTACAATTTGAGGGTGCAAAACGCACATCAAACAGGTACACTAGCACTCAAAATATGCAGAAAAGCTTGCAACTTCCATGGATCTTCAATTAGTAGCACAATTTCGTCAGCATATTCTAAATCAGACAGTCTGCTACTCCGGAGTAAATCAATACCGCTATCCTCAAACGAGGATAGGGCTGTTTCAAGAATTTCACTTATGACAAAGGTGAATAGGAACGGAGAGAGAGGGCAATCTTGTCAAACACCACTTTCTTTAGTTAACTTGGACAAAAATGTGCAAAATTGATATGAACTTCTCGGACACACCCTTCGTACAGAAGCAGCGCGAGGGTTTGGAGCGGTCGACTGAACCGAAAGCTGCTTTCAGATCGAGGAATATAGAAATGGTGGGCCTACAAAAGAAGTGTCTATGTTCTAGAATGTGAATATGAGTGAAGATGTGTATGATAAAGCCTCGATCAGGTCTAAAACCAGCCTGCGTGCACTCTTCACATGCTGCACACAATTGACGGAGTTTAATAGCAGCGAGAAGTTTAGTGATAATGTTGAATAAACCAATTCCTCTTTGGTTTTCACAGGAAGACCTGTCGCCTTTCTTGTAAATCGGTATGATCACCGATTCACACCATTCAGCTGGAACCTGTTACCTCTCCCATACTGAGCCCAGGAGTTTCGTTATCTCGAAATTAAGACTAGACCTCCATCCTCAACATCTGATGCTGAGAGCCCGTCTAGACCAGAAACGTTTTGCCTTTGGAGGCAATTTGCTTTCCGAGTAACTTCCAATCCAGACGGAAGACTGAAGACAGCTGGCAGTATTTCTTTAGTTGAAGAAGGTATAGGATTAAGGTCTTCTGTCGACGGGTGCAAGTTGAACTGTGCCCTAAAACGTTCAGCCCAACAGGTCAGGACGAAGTTACGGAGTATGAATCAGTGTGCCGCCAGACTCCTTTATAGCCTCACTTGCGCCAAGTTTCCTTGGACTTGTACTCCTAATTAAACGAAAAAGATTGCGACTAGTACCGATGGTCACAGCTTTCTCCATCTCTCTGTACTTCCCTATCTAACACTTCTCACTGGCATTCATACTCTTGATGAGCTCATGTTTAAAGGATTTGCGCTCTTTGTCTTATTTTGCAACCGACGAAATGGATTTGCGATCGTCCAGCAAGGCAACCGAGGTCGGGGAGATCCTTCATTTTTACTTTGATCGTGCGCCAGAATCCGTCGTTGTTTTGATTGACATTTGTATCGGACCCTTGTTTGCCATCCATTGTTCACTGAGATCGCCGGCTGATAGTTGGTTCGAAGGGTGATCAGATAGTTCCGTTTCAAAGGCCAATTTGCAACCACTGCTGACACTGCCTTGTGTGCATTCATTTTCGGTGGCTTTTCTGCGGTATTTTATTGGGCCTAGGGAGAATTTGGCTGGTAGAGGAGCACGGTTCGTGCCCAAGGGTGTTGACCAGTAAAGGTGGCAGTTTTCAATAGATCCTCACCAGCGATGACTGATTTTGATGTGTTCGATTTGAGTCCAATGCTGTGAAGAGGTTGGCGGTTTCCATGTAAGGCGGTGTCGTTTTTTGTGCGGGAAGTTCGTGCTTGATAGAAACGGATTATGGTGAATGCAAACTTGGAGCAGGCGTTTTCCGTTGTCATTCCGATTATCTGGGATTGCATGTGAACCACCAATTAGTATTTCTGATTGGTCCAGCGATCACAATTGAACATTGAATTCTCCAGCGACTTCCACGATGTCCGTTGATAGTGCAATGTGGAGCAATTGACAGAGTTCCTTGNAAGCTGTAATCAGTCGTTGCAGACATGGATACGACGAATACGTGTTGACGCTTCACTTTGTAGCTGTTGTCTCATGCTAAACTGTTAACATGTACAGCAAAACGTTGGTTACTAACCGCAATCCAAACACTAGCAGTGCAGCTAGCTTCAGACATTGAGTTGTCTGACACACGAAGGGTAAAATGTCAGGATGAATTCGGATCTGGAAATCGCAAGGTGATGATCGAAATGTGGTCTTGTATGCGTGTTACGGAGAAAAAGTATACATCTAAGTTAAAATTTCAAGAGCTCTATCTACCACAGCTTCTTTACGGATCTGATAGTGTATACGGACATTGAGTGCAGCTAAGAAAAAGGAGATTTTTGTTTCAGAAATCAGATTGCTTCTAAGTAAATGATCTCGTTGGTTGAACGCTGTTTGAGAGGGTGGGGGGCGCGAACAGGATGTATCTCATAAATTTGAGAGACAGAAGAGGAAGCGGACAGATGAGAAGGAAGGTTTACCAAACGGATAGCTAAGAATGGGGTAAGACATACTTCGCGGCAGCCCACACCGACAAAGGGGTTTTTCTTCGGAAACCCTAACCGGAGCTTTCAACTCAAAAGTTTAACCCACAAGACAGTGGGACGTAGATCCAACGTCGGAGCGTGACAGAGGCAATCGTGTAGGAGCTTCTGGAGACCTGTCATGCAAGGACTTCGAATT
>UZAN01039428.1:56371-108022 GCA_900618425.1 Echinostoma caproni | reverse complement strand
CCCCCCCCCCCCCCACACACACACCCCGTATCACGGGTAATCTCGATGATCGGATGAGTGAACAAACAAATATATGATCGTGGTTATCCCGATTTTCAGTTTCACGATAAAATCGTTTCTAGTAATCTGTGGTTTTATATTATTTTATTTGCCAAAGCCAATTTTATTCCCAAGTAGTGATGTACATTGAGATGTACTGGGATGAATACGAATCTCTGAAAATTAGCTTCTTCGCTAATTTGTTGTTTTGTTTGAAACGTGCTCTGCGGGGTTAGTTCGACAACTTAAAAAATCCCAAGGAAGGGGATGAGAAAGTACATTTACGATGGTGCAAGTCTGCCTTTGGAGAGTAGTAGCGGAAATTCGACGGTTTGTAGTCCGGATGTTTCAGATTTGAATCAGCTTGTGTGTGCGGGTGTGAAATTGAACAATCTCTAATATTCAAGCAGTTTCCTCCAGGTGAAGAAAGATGAATGGTGATAAGAGAGGTTTAGTGGTCATATAAATTTCTCCTGGGCACAAAAGAGGATTGCAAATGCGAATGCTTATGACTTCGGCGTTTACCAAGATGCCATGTATCAAAACTCTTGATCGACTACGTCTAAATTTGTATGGGGTTTTAAACGTTTCTCACATTCGACAGTATTTTGTTTTAACCGATACCACTATCTTACTATAAAAATAATTTTACCAACTATTTGTGTCCACTCAAACACCTTATATTATTTTGACACTGTTGATGATTATTCTACCGTATTAGATCGCCTGCGAATCAAATGGGTATCAGAGCGGAACTAAAAGTCGCAGGTTTCACTGTTCTCGCAGAATTCACAAGGAACTCACAATAAAATCATCATACATTTGAGAACGGAACAATATGTGGTTGCAAACGCCCTGACATCTTTCCAGCTAGTTATGACTAATTGAATATCGGCGATTCAATCCGAATTTAAGCTGAATCATGTTAGTAAATGATGGAACAATGAATGATTTTTGATTTATCACTATGAAAGCCAGATGGCATTTTTATTCAAAGAACGGGCGGTGATGGCCAAGATTTTAGGTCATCACCTTGTGACCTATAACTCCCGTGTTCGAAACGCTCCACCACCGTCCATCTTCCCAAATAACCTTGTATGACCTCGGCCCCCTTCCTGAATGTTGACTGTACGTTTGCATATTCAATAAATAAAACGGGAAGTTTAATGACGTTTTTATTTTTTTTTATTGATCACCTTCGATAATCCACGAGTAAACGGTGAAATTTCGAATCTAATGAATCTCATGCCGGAATTCGGAATAACGGTTTTCTGTTAAAATATAGAAAAAAACTTTCCGCTAATGTTTTACCGTCATTGAAAGCCTAGTCATTAGACAAATCAATAAACTTCATTTATATCCGTGAATGCATGCTGCAATGGCAATGATATTTTGAAGTATAAATGAATAGATAACAATTAATTGTCGTCTTTGTCGGAATGATAGTGATAATAGAGGACAACGTATGCGGCACATATTGTAGAACACCCCACTTTGAGCTCATCATGGGTTAGTTGAAGACGGATTCTCTAATTTGTCTGCAAGTGCTCAAGCAACAGCCATGTGTTTCACTAAACTGGGGATGTCTTCTAGCGAAGACGGCTGATCTCTTGCTGAATGGTTCAGGCATAATAGACATCGATACTGACAAATACTGGGACAATGCGAGAAGCTCATCTTATTGAAACAGTGACAGCTTAGCTCCAACTACATGGCATAATTAAAAACAATATTGAGTTAAGCGGTTCACAATTTTCTGATTCTTAATTTACAGTTTGCAGAATACCGCATAACCACTCGAAAATATACCCAAGTTGCTCAGGATTCATCTGTATTACTGCAGTGTAATAACTCGAGACTCTTCTCCCAGTATTTTGGTCAAATAACGAGTAAAGGAGAAAAAATCATAACCGTTAAATTCGTTTTATAGTGGGGTAGTAAACATTCATCAAAACACTATTAGTTGATTACACTCCTGATGGTGGAACAATAATGCTTGGAAAATTGTTCTGAATTTCGCAGCTCGTAACAAAACATAATTTGAACGCTTCCACTGGACGAGGTTTCCAAATTCTTTGCTGTGGGTGACTTAACATTTACTATTGGATCACGTGAATAAAATGCTACATGGAGTACCAAATCGGTAATCTCCCAGGGGAAAACTCCTTGGTAAAAATGGTTGAACGGAGTTAGAGGCGATTGCACGGCAAGGAGTATAAGCCTGAAGAGTGAATGTTAGGAATGGGTCATTTTTTCAGGTGGAAAGGTTTTACGCTAAACATGACGCAGAATTATTAAAAAAAGAAGAGGGACTCCCAGCAGTAACACGAATGCGGTAATTATTAGTGGAACATTTTGGTTTTGTAAACAATGATCAATTATATCGCGTTGTATTGTATGAATTTTGTAATCAGATATGCCTAGAATTCGGTAAAACTGGAACACATAATGTCGTTGTCGAGGAAAACGCAAAAGGTCAAATTACTAACGAGATAGTGGATGGACATTATTCACCTCAAACGTTTTCTCTTCAGATCAGTGACAACTTTGGCTTTATTAGTGAGAATACAAGCTAAACAAAGAACCGGTGAACTCTAATATATGCATTTATCCTAGAAATCGTAAAATATTCCCATTGATGCACAAGAACAAATTAAAATCGCGAAGAAATATCTTTTTAATTAATCGCTTCAGACATTTACATATATAGTTTGAATATTTTGTAGAGTAATACAAGGCCTGGGCTGAAGTGGAGTGAAAGTCTGTGTGCAAAATTTCCGGTTGACAACAAGCGATGGTATCATGATAATTGGATAGGAGAAATCCCGGTGAAAATATTTGAACTGGACATGATATGAAAGGTCTTAGCCAAAAATAAATAAAACAGGTTTGAAAGTGTGCGAAAAAGACAGTAATTGAGGCGTGGGGGGAGGGTAGGGAGAGAATAAAAGGTGTCACATAGAGAGATTTGGGTAATTGTACTTATGCCCATGGTAACAGCAGCGCCTGAACCAGATTACGTTGCTTGCACAATTCCGGCCTCATGTTTATAATTGCTATGGATCCCGCAGTTGTTAGGATCTTCCTACGTAATCCTTTGGTGTGGTGCAGTGAAGATGATGTTTCTGGGTCAATCTTGTGTCCACTGTCGATCAATTGTTATAGGATTGAGCTATTCAAGCTTCTCATTGTTCCTTTTCGAAGAGCCTGTCGAAGAACCATTCACTCAACTTCAGTCTAGGCCTTGTATTAATCTACTGACTAATCGAACTATAGATGTAAATACCTGAAGTGAGATATCAAAAAGAAATTTTTTCGCGTTTTGACTTTGTTCTTATCCTAAAAAGAATGAGTCGATAACTAGACCCACGTCAAGGATGACAATCAAAGAGATAAATGAATGTGACGATGAAATTACTTGTTGCCAAGGCTCTCATCAGCACAGTTTACATAAGAACCAATATGATGAGTACACAATTTGCTGATGAGAAAGGCTTTGGGAAGCATTGAAACATTGCTGCTGCCCACGCAACGAAGAATATAATTGGAGTCGTTTTTGATCAAACTGAGAAAAGATATTAGAGGAACAATGAATAAAAATGAGGAACAGACAATGATATAAATCCAAGAAATTACAGAAATTACAATCTCCTTTGCGGTGGTTCTTTTATAGGCCAATATAAATTATGATACATTAGCCTGTAGAAGAATAACCGCAAACGTCTCTGTTCGCTACTGTTTTCTTAAAATGATAGACTTTGTCGTCTGTGAATTGGCATAAGCAAGAACTACCGTCTCATTTTGTCAAATATACTCCCCATATTAGAAAATCATATCAGGCTTGAATACTAATACCAACGTACTTAATTGTTTTCATTCTATTGACCGGAGAACAGTCAGTATGCAAAGACTCAGTCTGATTGGATGAACGGGAAAGTGTCATTTTCCACTTTAAACATTCAGCAAAGTTAAAATTAAAGTCCGGCTGAATAGAGACGTTTGAGTAGAATTCATAATTTTGGGTAAAACCAGCAAATCAGACCGATTTGAAGCGAGTTAAAATAGTGCAACATCATATGCATATTTACTGCATTAAGCAGCTGGAGAAACGATCAAAATCACTAATATAAGTAGCAAAATACGGAGGAAAAATCAGCCCTGTGACACACACGAGTTATTTCTCCTTGGCTAGGTAAATTCCTACCCAACCTAGAAAGTTGATACGAAACTCATCTTTTGGAAAAAAGTTGGAATTGGGCATCCAAAATACTATACTTCGTAGATAACGAATGAGTTAGGAACCAATTCGAAAGCCGGATGACGATCAACAAATGTGAAAAGAACGGTCTTCACAGAATGACTCAGATTCTTCATGATACAGTGAATGATAGAAGATAACGCATTTAAGGTGCATCTGCCTTTTGTGTTTGCAAACCACAGATTATTATGGAGAGTAGATATGGGTACACATAGGACACGGTTTGTGATTCCAGCCCTATCGAAGTGTTTGGTATAGAGACAGAAAGGAAAAACCCACTTCGAGCGGAAAAGGTAGCTCAGCATCATAAACAAATACAATACAAATTCATTTGACACGTAAAGAATATGATAAATGAAATATAAGGAAACCACAGTAAGGAAGAAGACAATTTGATGCAAAATAAAGCAATTTGATATGGGTGAAAAATTGAATCAGAGATGAACTGTTAACTGGGAGTGGGAGAAAGAAACACGACACGTTTTCGTAGCAATGAAACCATCTCGAACTTTAGTGCGCAGATCAGTGATCAAACTGCAGTGTGCATTGAGTAAAGCACACATAGACAATCAATGAAAAATGGAAATTGGGACTGCAGTGGGAAGAGGAAAGTGCATGACAGGTATCTCCAGTGAAGATATTAGTGGGATACGGAGTTTCGGACGAAGAGACATTGACAAAAAAATGCAGAAAACTGGTGGCAAGTAAAACGGACCGTCCTGAAAATCAAAACATCACTAAGATTGCTTTGGAACTGCATCCATACACACAGACCGAGTTTAAGCAGCCATCATATGCAATTATTGTGGTGGGTGATGGTGGAAGATCAATTGAAAGGTGTTGGTGGTTAGGTGATAACGTCACCAAGTTATCGACCCGGAAGGAGTGTATTCGAATCCCACTACCACCACCTTCCTGAAAATTGCATCATAATATATGGAATAAAAGCATAAAAAAGGGTACAATAAAAAGAAAACAACAGCAACAGTGACTCTGGTTCTAGTCGAGTAGTTCGCGGCGATTCAAATTACGGAAAGTTGTTTTGAACTTACTAATTCTATGACAATACAAAGAAACGGTAGGAAGAAAATGGGATGATAGCTGTTTGAATCAGAAGGCATGCCTAATTGGTGACGGAAAGAAATGAATAACTTTTCAGCAGTGCAAGACAGACATTCCCCTATTTTTAGAAAATAAAATAGGATGCACTGGTGGGGAGTGGGTGAAGGAAGAATGGTGCAGGATGGTATGGTAGAAAAGGATGAAGACACGAGGCAAATATCCCAGCTTTCGTCAGCGAACGGTCTACGGACGGTTTAAGGCATTCTTAACTAGAGTGCTGAACATAGGACATAAATTTCGGGAAAATACTTGAGCATGGAACCAGAACGTCAGTTACTTAGAGGAGATTCAGAGAATTTGTATAATATTCAGCGGAATGTTTTGTATTGAGCTTAAACGTCGGGGAATAGAAATGTGCAGGTCTTGGAGAATAGCCAGCAAAATGTTCCCGGATGATGTGAAGTAGTGCGGTGGGGGGGGGGTTAGAAAGTGAGATCACGCCACAGATAAGTTTATGGGAAGTTGTTGAAAGCATTTTAATCAGCAAATCTTGAGCACCTGTATGTGAATCGCAAAGGAGATACGGGAATGACAGATAAGGAGGGTTGAAAATTAAAGGTGGTCAGACAATGTTCTGATGAAGCACATAGAGGTAATTTGGAGAAAAGAGAAGAACCTAAATTTGGTTACTGTTTAACTGCAGGAATGCTCTTCTGTGTACGATCAGCGACATGGTGAGTAAATAAACCGATTGGGATAGGCTGTTCACAAGGGCAAACGCTTTCATCTTGTACTCCATGATTGTGGTTCTTACATAGCGAACTAACCACTATCTGTCGTAAACGGTGAACGCTGCACCGTTTATTGGAAGATGCTTGCAAAATATTGTAGGATTTCACTAAAGGAACATCAGGTAAAGGACAGTCGTATTCTGATTTGAACTGACTATCCTTCGGACTTTACCTTCACGCACTATCCTCAGTTCATTCAGTGTTGAATCTGTTTGCTACCCTCCACATATTTTTACCCACAAATCTGACCAGTGATCTTTCCCTCAAGTGTCATTGTCGTGACCCGTGCATATAATCGACCCCGATAAGATCTGACTCACTCTGTCCTATGATAATAGTATGGGGTTGCTCAATCATATTCGGAGTGATCCTCTGTTTCACCCATGCGTCGCACTATCTCATGTGCTCATGTGCTTTCTGACGTTATTCGTTTGATGGAGTGGTGAACTCCCTCTTTTGCACCTTGGTTCTCGATCGGCATTGTTTATTTCGCCAATTCAGGCATACCCCCGGGGAACGCCACGATTTGAGATGTGTTGTTTATGTAATTGTAACACTTAAGATTTACAGTACCGCATACTTATTCGTTATTGTTGGAGACAAATGAACCTAAAGAACATTTGGACTTGGCTTCTGCGGTTGTGCGTCACTCAACGTTGTTCTGGATAGTCATTTGGATTTTACATTCAGTTAACCATAAACTCAGAAGCACTAGACTAGAGTTTTGCTGTTATTAGAGCTTATCAGGAGTATATATCCACCGCCCAATGCAGGATATGAACTCTGGACCCATCGCATGGAAGGCGTGTTCGTTACCATTGTGCCAACCAGCTCATGCCCTGGCTGAACCGAATCGCCGATTCAAGCTTCTTCAAGGGTCATCTTCAGAGATAGTCAATCGGTCCAATTTGGTTCGACAGCATCGAAGGGAGATACAACTATTTGTTAACTCCAATTGAAAGCCTCTCACCAAGTCAGGACTTCCATGCAGGTTACTGGCTGACTTGCCACAAACATACCAGGCACGATCGGTAATTCGTATTGAACTCATAGTTTTATCTGTCAGTAGAAGGATGAGGACTTCAAAAGTAATAGCTTGAAGATGGAAATCGATATTTCATCTATTTGAGCTTAAATTTGTAGCTGGATAAATTCAAGACCAGTTAGACATGTGAGTAGTGCTTGATGGTAAAAAAATGTGCACGCACTAGCTTCCACTGACTGCAAAACTGGACATACACCCGCTTAAAGAAGATAATTGGTTCTGGGAAAAGTAAAAGTGGGAGAAATGGGATTCTCGGCAGGGAGACATAGATACCGTGTTATAATCGGTACTGTGCTCTTTGATGAACGCAGTTCAAAGAAGCTTTGGACTGTATGTGTGTAAAGCAAGGTATCCTGTTGACGAGTATCGGAAAAAATCAGCCCTAAAAAATGAAGAGATGAACCACCTAACGCCCCAGTGGAAAAGGTGGGCTACTGTGCAAGGTAAAAGCAGAACCNACGGTGGGTTTTTAATCCACCAGATGTGATGACCGGATCGGATGTCTTTTGTGGAACAGTTATATGTGGTATGTTTTGTAAATAACTTCACTTTATGAAGATTTTTTGAATGCGTTGTGTTTGGATGGTTCTATCCACTTTTTCTTGGGCGTTTGGCAATGAATGTAATTTTATTGTGTTGTTAACTGTGTGCATTATTGACTCCTATGGTATGATTGTCAGCCCGTGGAAGTCCATTCACCTCCCAGACTTCTGATACATTTCAAACCTAGAACACGTTTCAGTTATTTCGTCCATCTTGGCACTCATCAGCTGTGCGTGTTATTTTCGGAGCATAAAACATCGCGGTAGAAGCGGAATTCATTGGAAAACTTTAATTTCCATTTTTTAGTAAAATTCAACTAAGTCATCAGTATGATGGCTTGGAATTTATTATAAAATTGATGAAAAAGCTCTTGAATTTTGCTAGGTTGGACTGATGAATTAGTTTGACTTTCAAGAGCAATGTTCATGTTGAGAACTGCAGTTTGGAATTCAGCTCACTTCAGCGGCTGCGCTCTCCTCCTAACCCGGTTGATGCGGGCAATTTTTCAAATGGGCAGTATATACTTTATTGCTGCATTCCTCCTTGTACAGAAGAGAATGAAACCATTGCAAATATAGGGCATGTCGGTCAACGAAAAATTCTTTATTGAAGCTCGTAAAATATGTGCCCACCTACATAGACTCATTCTCTGCTGCGTTTACACACACACAATCAGACCTATAATTTAGCTCGTCTGTTGAATATTTTTAATTCTCTTAATGGAACTCCATTAGACCCCATTAACAATCGTCTCCGTCCAGGTGACTTCATTATCTCAAAAGACGCGACGTCTCTAAATGACCATCGATAGTGATCAAGTTTCTAATGCAAGCAGACTCAAGTATGACCGCCATTGCTGTTTTACTTTGGCATTGCTACCAATTACCAGCTACCTTCTGGTTCGCATTTAGGATCTCCCTTCTTCGCTGTTGAAGTGAGACTATTTCATCACCGATAGGCAATGAAAAACCATTCAGCTACAAAGGACCTCGTCCGGTCTGTAATATGGGCGTCTGAATTGATCAAGTAATTTTAATTTCCATTAGCCTGCCGTTTTTGAATAGTGATTTAATGACCAATGTGGAAGTATGATGTTCCGTCGATAATATACAGCTTTGCGAACGACACAAAAAGACATATTCCGCATATCAGCCAATATACTTCTCTGTCGCCATAGGCAACTACAATTTGTGTATATCTTAAATCTTCGTAGATTCCCTACTACTTCCCTCTAGTTCGAATAGTTTGCGCATGGAACGCTTTCGCACATCTGTGATTTGATCGCCTCACTTTGTGTCATGTGTAGCAGCTGTGAGTGGAACAGTTTATTTTCGAAGAAGAAAATGTACTTTCCGCTAATCAGTTAACATGGCGACAAAGAGTGGGGAGCAAAAATAACAAAGTATCTGTCACATAGCCTTGATTTGGTCATGTGTTTAATCAAGTGAAAGAAGTCCATCAGTTCTTTTTTCCCCCTAACTGGGATAAGTGGACACTTCATGGAGCCCTGCAGTACCATAGATCCCATCAAGGAGGAAATGAGGAGTTGAAATGGAACGGGAGGTTCTATACAACCTATACAACCGGGAGAACAAAGACTGTTTCGTTTTATGTTTCATTTCGCAGAATATTCCCATGGTCAATGTAAAAGACGATATGCGCGAGGAAATTTCTTTCTCATGTATTGCATCACCGTTTTCTACAGTGTTCCATTTGTTCACAAGAATCTGCGTGTTGAAGATTAATTTCAGTTTTCAATGAACTTCAATTAATTTGCTTATCGGTCACCCGTTGCTTACCATTGTGAAAACATTTTTCTCAGAGTAACAATATTCTAAACTACTGAAAAATAATATATGAGGAAGATCGTTGTGTAGAGAAAAGAAACCATGGAGTGAAAACTATGGAGCCCTAGACCAATATTCGACTTGGTTAGGTAATTTTACCCACGCACGAACGGTTGATTCGAATGCCTCACTTCCTTCACCTGAGTACAACCCTCTGGTGTTATAACTCGATTGGAAACCTTACCAACCTGACTATTTCTTACGGCCTAATGAAAAGCTACCCTACCGGCTGCGTGGTGAGCAAAAGAATAATATGTTTGGTTCCTACAGGTGAGGTCCCGGATTCGATCCTCGGTTGAGTTGATGGATTCGCGCTGCTGACGAGATCGAACCAGGCCGCAACAGCTGTCCACTGCGCCCTGGCTTCTCATTTTATGCTTCACCTGCCCTGTTCACGACAAAGTGCACCATATAATCAGTTCAAACCCGATCGTCCCACCATCCTCGGGCGAGAAAGATGAATTAATTGCAGATCTTTACTTTATTCCCTGAATTGATTATAAATTTCTATCAAGAAAATTTGTCACACACCTATAAAACTATATCTTTTTTGCTGAAGACGTTCAGTAAATTCGGTAACGTGACTAAGTCCTGTTCAGTATAAAAACTAGATCACTCGGTATTGATGGCGCCTCTCATCGTTTACTTTAGTTGCCTATAGTTTGTATTGTTAATTTTTGGTTGAATGCAGTGATTTACAAATCTATCCATGAAGGGTCGATAATCGGCTGCTCAGGTAAAGTATAAATCTTAGATGTAGTAGAGAACTTAACTTAAAATAAATTCTAGGTGCAAAACGAGTAGTGATGAATCTGTGGCTATTTGCTAAATCATACAGTAAACGCAGAGGTTAAATAAAAACGGTAAGCATACGTGAATGTAGGTAAACAAGTTCATGCTTACACTTGTCATACAGCAAAGCGAACAGGCCAGTTATTTCAAGACTTCATGTTTCACTGGATGTACGTATTCGAGAACAAATCTACAGAGGCGTAGACTGGACGTTGGATTATATTATCCATACTGTCAGAGTGCACGCAATAACTGAGTTACGTAATTGAGGATCGAACAGTTTTATCAAGTCCCTTGTAAATGCCATCCATAGCTCGTCTGTACTGAAATGCAGAGTGCTTGGAGCGATTTGTATTTACTAATTGGAACAGACCTCAAAAACTGACCATAAAGTGTGACCAACTGCTCACTACTCCGTAGTGTCTAGGATAAAAAAATAATGAGATTCATACGATGAGCAACCGTGGATATTCGAAATGGACACGGGAACATAACTGCAGATTCATTTCACCGGTAGTCTTTTGACAGACATTTCATCGGTGGCTTCACCCTTCAAGAAAATTGTATCATTTATGCATTCAATAAAAGGGAGTAAAAGAAAAAAAGTACGATCTCGAAGTTGTTTACCAGGAACACTAGCGTTGTAGATATTACGATTCCTGACACAGTCGCTACAGTTGCTATCACTGTTTTGAGATACTACTCACATTTGTGAGTAGCATGCAAAATATTGCGCTTGGCGGATTTCCTCAATGATCAAAAATTAACAAGACCACTGAGAGTGAATTACTATGACCCAAAGAATAACCATGAATTGCTCCACTCATTACCCGGTATGCTGTCTGAAACTGCGATTGCATGTTTCAAATGCCAAATTACTGATATCCCAACAGCAATCTGCAATAAACAACTATCCTCAACCAGGCGCCGCCTTGAGGAATTATACTACTACTGTCACTATTATTACTAATACAGGTGCTACCGGTAATACTGCTGGTACTATCTCTGCTACTGATACGCTAATATCAACAGCAATCATAGATAATTTCAAATGCCACATCTTGCGTGTTTCCTTGCGTTACGAAGTGTGGTTTTATAATGTGAAAATGTGAGTTTGCTATTCCATGGCCAGTGAAAGTTACCGCTTCCAAAAGCCTCGGGATGGTCGAGGAAGGGTGTCTAGGGTTTTGGCTGGTCACACCTCCCTTGCACCTTCCGAAAAGCTCCCATACGACCAAGCGTCTCACACAGCTTGTACTGAGGAAGCCATGCTCAATACCTTCTCATGGCGGAGGTGTTCTCCCATCAAAGTGAGGGGAAACCTGGAAGTATTACGCCCACATGCAAATCGTGTAAACTTTTCTTTTTATAAAGCTTATTGTACCATGATTTGTTTGGCACATAGTCTAGATTCATAGGTGTAAATATATATACATTTATATAAATAGTGTAATTTACCGCACTTTTATAAATGTTCACAACGCCGTTTTTCCGTCGTAGGTGTTTTGGGCTTTATTGTTTTTATTAATGTGCGAATACTCTCTTCTGTCTGTTGAAGGAATTTAGTTTCTGTTGAACGGCCAACCTACAGCTTCACTAAATTATTAGTGAAAACCTTTTGGTTTCATTTAGACTAATTATACTGAGTATATTCGAATCAAACTAGCTAAGATGGCACCTTAGTGAATAAGTATAATGTCAGAACCAAGAGATCTTTCTACACAACAATTGGCACTTGCCTTTACCTCTGTCAAACACGGGAGAAATATTTAATTGGAGTTCTTAGTTGCGATATCCTCAATAACAGATAATATCATTGAAGCATTTGTTTCAAAGTTCCAATCTGTCTCCGTTCTACCTCTCACCAGCCAACAAATTGGGATGTTCCGAACCCACCATTAATGTGTTACCCAGACGCGATAGCTAGCCGACAATGAAATACTCGCATGTGTGTGCGTGAGGTTGTACACATGCATGACCAGAAAGTTCTATTTACACCTGGTCCATTTTTTCTCTACCGACCAAAGTTACCCAGTAAACTTTGCTTGCTCCTCTCGCTGCCCTCACTCCCTAGACCTCCATCACAGACACACAGGCTGGTCTTCCTCCCTCTTCCACCATCTCCAAATAGCATCTCAAAAATTCTTATTCAGACTCATTTCACCCACATTTTAATATCCATACCGGTTCCCTGCTGGGCTGTTTGATCTCACTAATCTACTCAACATCAATTATGGTATGACTGAGTGATTCTAATCAAAACAGAAGCAGTTTTCAATTTGTTTCACTTGATTCCGATTAGAATCAAACACTTGCTCCCCAGCACGGCTGAGTAGCTTCCCTACAGACACAGATTTACAGACTTGCGCGTGTACACACGAAAGAAACGCACACATCTCCGCGTTAAAATGAAAACGCTGAGGAGGAAGAAGCGATGAGGACTGAATAACAGAGCCGGGGGGGGGGACGTTAGGGGTGGATGGAAACAGGAAGAACCGGACTGAGGGAGGGGAACACAATGGAGGAATACATGTTGCCAAGCGTTGAAGTGTAATAAGTGCCGGATGAGTAACAGTTACACTTCTGAGCACTACAATTTAAATTTTGGGAGTGCTCAACAGTCAAACCATAGGCAGTTATTCAAATCATGCGTTTGAATGTGATTGCTCTCACGTCCTAATGGACATGCGACATGGACATTCATTAAGTCAAACAAACCATGAAGAATAGTAAGTTTAAAGGCGAGATACCTCCATAGAAGAGCTGATTTTTGTACAATAAAGTGAAACAGAGTGAGCTGCAGCCAAGTTACATTACAAGTACACACGTATTCTCTATTTAATATATGTATAATCTTTTTCTCATTAATTCTGAAATGGTGGTCACTCTAACGGTCCTCACCTCGTTTATCAGTATATGTTTACGAACGGTAGCCCCGGGTTTTTTCATACACGCTATTCCATGCTCTCCCGTCCCATCTGCCTCCGCCCATCGCCTCCGCTGATTAGTTTGGTTCCCATCTGGNAGACTGCGCATCAGTCATCATTCATATCCGATATGCTACTCTTCTGTACACAAGGCAGTACTCTGTAGAGACAGAGGGAGAGAGAAAAAGGAAGGGAGACTTAGCGGGAACCATCCGGATACAACTATTCATGTGAAATATTCCACTTCAAGATATAGCTTCTAGCAGACAAGCACGCACGCCTCGACGGCGATGTACAAAACAATCATTGTACGCATATACACACAAACACATAAACATAGACAAACACGTACACACAGTTTCTTGTTGAAACAACGGTAAATCGCAGTCACAGGGCAGGCATATCGAGATAATGAATTCCTTCTCACCTTCCTCATTATCATTGTCATCCTTCTATTGACTGAAAGGATCATTTTTAGTACGCAGGTGTACAGAAACGGAGACCAGTATTAATCTCGAGAAATTCCACATCTTTCATTGTTTCATTTCGCGTTCTGTCCTGACTTCCATGCCTCCGCACCACCACCCCACATATCGTCGATCAGTTCTGTCTGCTTCAAGCAGTGTAACTTTTTCGATACCAATTCCGTCATTCTCATCTCATTCCCGCGGACTTTGAACTTTCACCAGGTTTAGATTAGTTTGTGTTGTAGTTGTTGTTGTAGCTGTAGTAGTAGTTGTTGTTGTTAATTATTTATGCAGCAAACAGATAGACAGATCACCGACTCTCCTACTGCCCCTATTCGCCTAAACGTACAACTAACCGTAACCCACCCTAAACTGTTATCCATTCTGGTCCAAAAAATCTTACCTCCTCCAGATCGTGACCAATAACTCAATCTCTCATTCTCTCTCTCTCTCTCGGTGTGTTCAGATTTGTAGGTGTGGTTGTGCACACACAAGCGCGTGCCGGTGCAGGTGCGGGTGTTCACTCCGCGTGTACTCATCCACGCTTCATTGCGAGTGCATTTTGACTAATTGCTTCACATTAGACGGTAAGATGAATGTATTGTACACTCTGGTCTGTTTGCGGGTACCCGTGTGTCACACACCGTCTTCCTCTTCTTCCTCCTCCTCCTCCTCTGCTCTCCTCATTTGTGGTCCGAGTTCAGTTGACCTCGATGTGTTTCAGGCCCATTATTATATTTATACATCTAATCATATTCCATCCAGTGCGTTTCCCTACTGTTCCTACTAGCGTGGAAATGAAGAAAAGGCCCATTTACCAGACAATTTTGTAGACAAACTGTAAATCCAGTAAGATGAAAACCCACACAGTCACAGGACACGTAGACACGCACATAAGAATCACCTGCGTACACAACGCTTAACGAAATAACCGCATCAGGAGAACGCGTACCCTCCATTGGTCACACACACACAAACACACACTGACCTGAAAGGATAAACTTGTTGAGGGTTTCAAGTCCAAACACATGGGTTTCATTCGGAAAACTCGCATAAATGTGGTTGGGAGATAAACTTCGAAAAGCTTGAAATAACATGAAAAAACGAGAATCAGAGGTGATGAAAAAGCCATTACGCATTCTTATTTGCAATTAATGGTACTACTAATGATGTTATACAAATATTATATGCTTTAACTGAATACGAGTCACACTGTAGTGACCAGCTCAGACTCCGAATGCCCAGAACTTCTGCTTTCCTTTTATTCAGATATCACTTGCACTGACAGTTAACCAGTTTTACGAAAGACTATGGATGAACTAAAATGGGTTAAATCAGCTCTAATCTGAGCTATTTCGCAAATTAGGTGGTGGTGGCGTAGTGGTTTAGTCGCCATCACCGGCGTGCTTTGGACCCTGTGGCTCTAGGTTCGAACCTCGCCACCGCCAAAGGACTTTGATGGTATGCAGCTTTGCTGTCGTCCGGTTCAACACCACGCCTAACCTATCGGGGCCTTATGTGGTTCTCCAATCCAAGTCCCGGGGCTTAGGTTTCCGGTTTCCACCAGTGAACAGCAGGTCCTCGTGACTATGGGGTTCACCCTGTCTGCTGTTCACCACACTTAGGTGTGTAATAAAAAATTTGAAACTGAGTCACCTTGCGTGGCATGCATTTGGGGTTCCGACACTAGGTGGATGAACATTCGTAGCTGTAGATCTTTCCTGACAAAATAACTAGAATGGAGTGTTACTCTAGTGAGTGACAGAGTAGATTCAATACGGCTTGTATGTGAGAGGACATTTATTCTGAAGGATATTCAGTAAGAAACAAAATATTTCACATACTCCAATCAGCAAATACTTCGTTTTTAAGCACTGCATCAGTTATATTTTAACACATGACACAAACGTATCTGAAGTTACAGAAACAAGAGTTAGGGTACAGTATAAAAGAAAATATTCGAATACGGGTTGATTCCAACCTCACCAACACAAATTGTTTTAGCCAAGGCCGAAGAAGCGTCACACGCTTGAGCAGCATAATCATCGAGGATGTTAACTTCCAATAAGCACCAACAAAGTTAATTTTGTATTTTGTCCAAATAAATACTTTGGCTGCTATTACATAAAGATGCAATATTGCTTCAATTCCCGGTGTTTATTTTTTAATGACGAGACGACCCAATGATTGTCTTCGTATCCAATAAATGTCCAAGTATTCCCATTAGCCTGATGTTCGCTAGTGTGATCGTCTTTCAAACCTCGTCCACATTAGTTTGTGTTGTTATCAGGGACGTATTGTGAATAGGTAATTAGGTCTTTCAGTCAGTCCTCGGAAGCATAACGTGTCTGGGTGGGTCGCATAAATGAGCATCCTGTAAGTTGTTCCAATAATTTCAAGGGGGTTTCTGTGTGTACGGTTTAGTGCAGTTTGATCGTCGGAGATCGGCTGATAATGTGCTTTTCTCTCTATATGTACGTATATACACATAAACATACTTGCTTGACTGTGTGCGTGTCAGCAAATTATGAATTGGAAGACAGCCGGCTGGTGCAGGATTAACAGGACAACAACAGCAACAACTATCACTCAAACACAATCTATCCAACTCCTTGTGCGGCTACTAAAGCATCACGCGGAGTCGCTTAATTTGTCTCTTGAAAACCGGAGAGCAAACGCGAAACGCGTAGGTGCACGCTTTGACATCCGTCTGTCAAACAATGCGCGCTGTGAGTTTTATGGGTTCATTTGTGGTTCTCCCTGGGGACAAATATATATCTATCTATGAACTTGTTAGACATATGCTAAACAGACCGCACAACGATGCTGTTTTTTTAACAGTATACTCGAGTCCAAGGAATAAGACATATGGCAGGAGTGTGGGAACAGATATAAGTATTATCGATACTGCCATCGTCACGACAACAGCGATCAGTATTATCAACAATCCATCGTTATGTGCACAGACATTGTGACTGGTGCCACCCATAGAATCACCGACTGCACACAAGCTACACAGCCACTCTGTCCTTAACGAACTGACCGGGGCAGCAATGAGCATTGTCAATGGATATATGTGAGCCCAACTACAAAACTTAGAACAGCACTGGTTTTTGTCTAACATGAGTGCATCTTCATCCAACTCAGTATTACTTATGTCGCAAAATGTTTACTTATCTGCTCCACCAAATGAGACTTTCATTGTCACTACCGGCAGTTTCCAGGATTCAGTGTACTTGTGATAAAATACAGTAGTGAACGAATGGCTGTGTCGATTTGCATCCGCTTTAAAAGATTGAGACCCCATCACTCCACTCTTGCTAGAACAATGAGATGCAAAGATAGAAAGAGCTGATTCAGTACTATTATGAGTGCCAGCAGTTCAAAGATATTCTGCCATAAAATATCAATCTCTGTTAGATTCTTGTTTGCTCGAATCAGGCAGTGTTCAAAAGGGAAGCACTGAATGTCAGTTCATTCACACCAGTCCTTTCCATTGGTTTGTCTAGCATACCAGTTCTAAGAGTGCTGGTTGTATTGTATTGTATTGTATTGAAGAAATAGCCAGTTATATAGATGCTTTCAGCCAAAAAATAGACCACCGTTACAATTCTGGTAAAAACTAGGTGAAATGGTAAAAAGTCAAACGTACACAAATATGAGTTAATTAATAAGTGCATTAGAATGCTCCGAAGGAACATTTTCCTTGTCGGTCAGCATCCGAGCAAGATAAGGTATCAGAGGGTTTCTGTATGCAGATATGCGAGACGGAATAATTTTGTACTTAGAATCGATGGAGGGGTGGGATTTGCATGCACGTAGGTCAGCATGCATAGAATGGGTGCAATCAGATAGGATATTGTCAGCAAACTTCAAGCACGCATCAATATGAGCAATACACATATTACCAATCAGAACAGATAATGAAACTTGGCAGACCGGCTGATCATTGAGAGACCACGCCTCAACAACTTGAAATCGGCTTTCAGCAAACCAGGAAAATTATCAGGAGGCAGTAAAGGAGTATAGGGGAAAAACATTTTCGAACAAAAGCGTCTATCACCGACAAATCAGAACAGAAGTGGCGCAGTCTTCTTATCTGAAAAGACAGAACTTTCAACTTGCGAGCAACAGCTTCGATATTTTAGGACCAAAGAATATTACTTCAAGGTGTGACACCCAAGTACTTCAAGTGGCTGACTCAGCTCATCGGCTTTCCATGAAGTGGTACATTGTCGGTGGGTGATGGGTAACGGTTCAGAGTACAAGTAAATTCAAGGCATTTTTTCGGGATAAAGTATAAGATCAGATTAATTGGAATACGAAATTATTATGACGGAAATAATGTTGAAAGGCAATGGCAAGTAAGCTTTTATCAGTGATTCCTAGTCGTGCGATATACAGATACCAATAAAGTAGAGTGCATGCCTTCAGTGGAGTGAGATGACGTTATCTTGCAGAAAACCATAGCTGAGTTCCGGCTGCATACAAAAAGAAAGTCTGTATTGAAGAGAGAGGAAGGGGGGAGTTTTGCTTAGGTGTTCATTGAGTTTTATCGGAATGTAGGACGAATCGGGACGATTCACTTTATGAGTAAATTGTTCTTCAGTCTTGGTCAAGAACGCCCCATTATTCCACTGGGACCAACTTACGGCACAAAATCAAATTTGCTACTTGACTTTATACCCATTATAGACGATAATATATGCGAATCACAACCATGATGCGAGTTGTTTCTGATAAGTGAGTGACTATAAATCATTGTATTATTTAGCTTTGTGGGCCCGTACTCATAGATCCGCTAGCTCAATCAGCTGAACATGAACTGGTTTCACAGCAGCTGATGACGATACCGTTTATCCAGACAAACACATGACCGGCTTGGACATTAAATACACAAAGCGCACTACTGAACGAACGGTCATTTTTTACCTCTGCGGTATAGGTTTCTTCATCTGACTTCAGGCTAATGTACAGCCACTTCTGGATAAATAAATGTGTAATAAAAAATTTTCCTAAAATTTTCTCATTGAGCCCTATTATCGTATGATTTTTCCTTTATTTAAAGCTACTGAGCCTAAATAACTTCTCGGGTAACGGTTTGGTCCACTGTTTTATTTCTCTCCGCTGATGATAGCCATATTATGTAGCATGTAGTGGGACCGATTTGGTCTAAACTTTGCATGGTTAGAAGCTTCTGAAATGGATATATTCTCATTTTAAAGTTGCTTAGCCAACGCTATATAGTGGCGGATAAGAGTGAGAAACATGCGCATTGATGTTGTGCAAATGTTACGTGGTTGGTAGTCTCATTTGGTTCAAAAAAGTCAACAAGTTATTCTAACAAATTTATTTTCCAAATAGGATTGAACTGGCATATATGGCAAACTGTATCTTCGAAAACTTAGTAAGTTACAGATCCATCCGGATTGGCTTAGTTTCACCACTCATATTTCTCTGGTTCTCCTGACTGAAGCTCATTGCCGATCCAGGATTACATGTGTTGGGGAAAGTGAATAAACACGGCGATTGCGTTTTTATTTATAGCTCTATAGCTATTCATTTCGAAGATACAGCTCCAAATGGGAATGAATGCAGTCAGCACATGTCATTCACTTACACATCGACGAGTAGACCTTTCGGATCATCTATTCTGGTAGAATGTTGACGATGAAACTCTGTCAGCCGAAGCTTTTAAGCCCCAATTTTAGCGAACCCGAACCGCCGACTTACACGGTTTTGTTTTTATTGTTTTATTAAACTTCCACTCCCTCATTGTATTGGATAAATGCGGATAGGAGCATACTTCGCAAAATGCGGATGAGGGTCATCAAAAGCCCTGTAAAAGTACCCATATGTAGGGAAATTCATTGGCGATGTCGGGGTTTAAACAAACCTCCAGGAAAATGTTATGCTATACTGCTCAGTGTCCAGCACCTCCACCCCCATCAACAACAGCTACAACTGAACGCAGTAAGTGTACACTCAGTAATTACCGGGAGACGTGGTTGCTGATCATATGATCTTAGTGCATGAGGAGAGAAGAATGTGAATATTTCAATGAGAACCATCAGATAGTTCTGGATCGAGGTCTGACGGTAGGTCTCATGGTTTAAATAAATAAATTGGGTTGTCTATTTTGAACATTAAATCCCAATTTTTCCATTTTATATCGTCTGTAGAGATTTGAAAACGGTTGAAAATGCACTATTGAGACGATATTCGTTGGGTTTACGTTTTCGACAAGTGTTTTATTTATTTTGACACAATAGGTTGGTTTAAACAGACATCCTATCGGTTTAGGTTGCGACATCCAGAGTGCACAAAACCGATTTATTTGGATGAATTCTGTATGTCTCCATCCCTCTGGAAGTTGCTAGGCCTGTGGACAGCACAATTATGCTGATATCTCCTATCATAATTGATACGTTTGAGAGCACGCATGATGCCAATTAGGTGGGTTACACAGCGGCACAGTGGCGATAATGGTCTAGCGGTTACTGTCGCCATATTATCATCCTGAGGACTTGTGTTCGACTCCTAACACCAGCACCGACACCGGTACCAGCACCAGCCGACGGAAGTCAAATAAAAGATAAAAAATTGAAATGCACTGAGCAATATCTGTAACACTAGACACGTTGAGAACGTCGCAGAAATGTTAAAATGAGCGTAAGTTGTGTACCTGTATTACTGAACCTTTTGAATCATGGTTTTTTTGTGTTTCTCCTGTCTTGCCGGTCGTTTGGAGCTCACCCTTCCACGAAGAACCCGTTGTTTGAAGTGTCTCCTACCTTCGCATTGAGAGCATCTTTGCTGAGCTACAGTTTTGAGTTGATTTGACATCCGAAAAAGGGGTTTGTTTGCGGTATTCTGAGGAGATTATTTGCACCAGAAACTGGGATCGCGTTACTCGGAATCAACCTCCTGCCTTTTATTACGCGTTAGTGGCAGCGGTGGACTGAGCCCTGTATGTTATACGTTGTCCACGGTAGCCAACAAACATGGTGTGTGTGTGTGTGCAAGTGGAGTGCGCATCAAACATTATGTAATCTTCATTGACCAGGTCCCAAGAAAAATACGAAAATCGATTAAGAATAGAACAATGGATTTGGCTGATTAATATATAATCATTCACTTTCTTCAGTCTGACCGCATGCGTTACGGAAGATGATATAGATATTAGAACTACCCTGACCGAAGCAAGGGTATAAGGGTTTGGTGATGACCTCCGAATAACTGACCTTCCATGGGCCAACTCGTTACGTACTTCGTCCCCGAAAACAAACATTTTTCTAGCACAAAGTGGCTCAGGTTGCTAAGATGCAACACACTAATCTTCTCTCTTGCGTATACACAAGTTTGATGACTTCAAGAGGGAATCACACGATGATTGTTCTAATTACAACCGCTGACGAAGTTCATGCTTATTGTTTATCTGATAGAAGCTACTCTGGGCTACTCCGGATAGCCCACGTAACAGCCAAAAACCATCCGAGTGGGTTGGCGTTTCAGTGAACTTTGGAACATACGATGCTATCACATAAAAAAACGCATGTAAAATGATTATATGTCCGTGTGGTGTGAAACTTTTAGTTCACTTTATTTCTTTGCAAGAGAGGAGAATTCTTGAAGGCCTCGAGTGAACGATCAACACGGGAGTGTTTCTGTGTTGAATAAACAAGGTACTACTGATGAGCTAGTGCAACAGGTATAAAAAATCCTCCGGGTAACCAGCATGCATCTTCTAAAGAAGAATGAAAATTTTAAACCTTAGGTCAATCAATGTGACCTTCAATCTCGTAAATGTTTACGTAAAGAATAAAACATAGTAATTATGCATCTGTCGATCAAAGATTATAGACGCCTGATATATTGATAAGATAAAAATTGTTTCAGTTCCGCCCCAGACCGGGAATCATTCCAGGAATTTCTGAAGAATTTCAATGCAATATGTTGTTTGAAGGGCATTTACCGATTTTACTTCATCAAAGACGCCTAAGTCAGTGAATCCCGTATAACAATTTGACGCTTCAAAAAGAGGTACGTCAATGGTTTATTTCTGCTGAAGTTTTGATTAAAAAATTACTTTGTTAAATGTGATCCGCAGTAACCGGCACATCTTTATACTACTGCGTCCGTCTAACGACACCGAGTTTATGATATTCAACTGTCTCTAAGTTACACACCGCATACCTTGTCTTTTTTTGCTACACTACTAAAATTGTTTGGCTCTGATACCATAAATGAGGGTTTAGTTTAGAAAGTGCCAATGATACTCGTTCGCGTAATGAGTTTTCGTGAGCTCACACTCTTATTCGGTCGGGTTTTCTCAAAACTAAGGATGATATCATCCTTTCAACTGTGAATGCTGAAAGAACTTATGTTTTAAATGTTGCCCTATATGGCAAGTAAATTTATAACCTTCGTCCAAATCACGCGTCACTATTTTACAATAGTGACCATTCAAATAGCTGTCTTTCATTTAGTGATATCTCACATATGCAATTGTCTATAACTTTTGAATATTGTTTCCTTTGTTTACTGAGGTGGAAGTGTACAGATATTTGGGAAGTAAAAGAACAACCCATTCATTAAATAATTAAACAAGCTGGTTACCATCGTAACCAAAACATGGTGTACATTTTCAGCCGGTTGCTTGTCGCTAGTACCGCACTCCATAGTTTTCGTTTCAACTAAGAGATAAGTGACAGATAAGATTAGAGGGAATGTGGGGAGGGTAGATTGAGTTGAACAATAAAGAAACTGGAAGATAAATATTTTCTTATTAACATTTGAATAACTAACCAACTAATTGCTAGCATCATTCACTAATGGTCATCAATCAATCAGTTTCACCATTGAAGGGAAAAACGAGTGACTCCATACCGACGTAATGTGTCTTTAAATACAGAAACCCAGACGGATGTGTTTGCTGGAGTGTGCGAAGGAAGCCGGCTTGGACGAAGCGATATATCAACTTCGAGAGTTTTGCATCAGTTCATATGTGCACTGCCGAGGGGACAAGTATACAAAAGCCGCCTCACTGCCCCCTACCCCCAAGATACCTTATCCTGAGACGGATAGGGTAGAATTTGCAAGAGATTAGTTAATCTGATTGGGTTTGACAAAAGGTTGTCGAAAGCGTCTAGAAATAGTACGTGCCTAGGGTATACTGAATAGTCTCACATCAGCAATTGTCCCAACACGTGTGATCTGGCGGCAGAATGAGTGACACGAACAATGAGGGAAATGAAAAGACGAACTTTCGCAACAGTAGCACCGTGAATCAATATATCTCAAACCCTTTCCCTCTATTTTCACTACAAAGTCTGTCCCATCTGAGTCAATCTTAGGTACGTCTGCACTGGCTTGTGTGCCTTTTGCTGCAACCGTTTTGAGAGAATAGGGTCGTACCACGCACTGCGGATAGGATCTGGAGAAAAAAGAACTGCGAAGAGCCCCATATGCCAAAAAACCTATTCCAGCCGAATCATCGAATGAACGTAAGTGAAGCACCGGAAATAGTCCTCCACACTCGACGAAATTTGATTGTCTTCCGAAACCGAAACAAAATTTATTGATACCAACGTTTCAATCTTATTTTAGAGGTTTTCTAAAGTTGTTTCATCTGACGGTGATCGTATGTGCTCGTATGCGTGTACGTGTGAGCGAGCGTTTGACAGGTGGCTGAAGTGAAAAAAACTGTTATTGTTTGGTCATCATGCCAAATCGTGTGATTTAACCACTTGAAACAGGGCATTGAGACGGGGTAAGCAAATGTGCTCAAGTATCAGTTTTCCCTTACCTCGCGGACGAACGTTGCATCGCATCGATTGACGGCCTTAGGGTTGATGTTCATCAAAAAATCCTTCCCTATAACCCATAAATCTACGATATATAAGAATATATAAATTAACAACTTCAACCGCAAATCCATCGCACATTGCACGGGCTGTGATTACTGATTGGTGTTCTGCTTGGTTTCGAACCACCAAAGCTTTCGAGTTGTTGCTCATCAGGAGCATTCAAGACTTCAGTACTTTTTATTGTTATTGTAAACAACGTGCTCTGCAGATAAAGCCTAAAATGTCCCCTTTCGTGCGCGAGATTTTGTCTCTGGCTAGTTTCGAATGGATGATGTCGCAATTTTAAACACGATCCCAAAATTAACACGGTTAGCCATCTTCCGTATGTCTTATGTGTTTCGTCAATGGGATTAACTAAAGTTGGTAACGGATTATTTTTTGTTATTTCAGACTTCGGCGCCTGATTTTTGCAATAAATCACAGACTACACTTTTCGACTGAAGACAGAATGTAGATGAAAATATGTTTTCGTTCAATACATTTATGTGAAACGTGATTCAAATAGGTGAAACAGAACAAAGAATAAGTCTTGCGTGCGAGTTAATGTGTCTGATGAAACTCCAAATAGGTACGTGGACTACCTAATGACAATTGCTTGTGTTACTTTATGGTGATGTATACAGCGATTTTCTGTATTATTGGTCAGGGCAGTTTAAGTCCTTCGATCAATAATTGCTTTGCACGCAGTTCAGGCTTCATGAAAACGGATGCTGGTCGCATCTACGGGTGCAGACGCACTAAACCGGATTGCTTCTGAAGAGTGGAGTAAAACTCGATAAATGGTTGTGACTGATGAAGGCACATCGTCAAACAGTTGTCCCGTCAATACCGGATGAGCAACAATGAAGCATGTCACGGCTTCATTCCCAGCATTGTTGTGAGCTAGTGTGGGTTGAGTTCTTTGATGCGTGGAGATAACTGCTTTGTCGTTGGACCTACGTAAGCCGCACCACAAGTGCACTTGAACTGATGAATAATCATACTTATTGTACAAGCCAGGGAAAGAACGTATCCAAAAAGAGCTTGTTCACTACCTGCGTTGTTCTGTCAATGCCTAGATGGGAATCTTCAGTGAATCCGCAGACAGATTATAACGTCCCGTAGCTATTTTTGATCATATATGCTAGAGGGACGCAATTCGAACTTTCCACGGATTCAGTGGTGAAAACGCCTATTGTGTTTGAGCTTACTAAATCTCGTTTGTTGAAAACTCATTCACCGAAAACGTACGTTCATCCACACCGTGTTTTTTTTCAATAATGGTTATCCCGTTTTCGTCCTTCTGCGTTTACGCACGTGACTCTGAACTCACCATGTCAACAAACCTCTATAATGCTTCTACCTGCTTGACACGTCTTCTGTGCAAACCCCAGACCGAAAACGGAGGACTAGACAATAACTAGATAAGTCGGGCGCAGTGTTCAGTTCGACCATTCCAAGCAAGCACGGAACAAAATATGTAAACAGGTTTTGAAAGGTTGAATGAACGCCTAAGGTTGTGCTATGGAGCAGAGTCGTTACTTTACACTCCTCTCGAACAGTGATCACACTTTAATCAATTTAATCTGATCTGTTGATTTCGACTTAATGATTACTGCGTGAATTCCGTGTCGAATTGCCTGTCTATCGTTTCTGATCACTTATCGCTTACATGATTTAAATCCAAAATGTATTGGTCTCTTTGGTCTCCAAATTTATTTGATTTGATTAGCATGTCAATTGATTTCAGTATAGACATTCACCTATTAACGATCACCGGTTCATGTCAAGATTTAACTGTTCATCAGAAAGTCCCTCCAATGTAATGTGCAACGCGCTGATTGGTTGGTGGAATTCCGTAGCGACTCTGCAGTCCCTTAGATAATAGAATGATAAAATGATTTTTTCTAACCTTGAGCCTCGTCTGTTCCCCCGTTATTAGTCCGGGTTTTGTGGAGGAATTTAAAGTTAACTTAACCGCGAACGGTTTAGGTATTGGTGGTGGTTCATCGATCTTGGCAATTCCGAAACAATTTCAGAGTTAGATGGTTATCACGGTGGTGACATAGTTCTTTCATACTAGCGATATGGATTTCAAGTGTAGAATAGAGCTATAGGTTCATTGTTGAGGGACTTCACCAAAAATGAAATTCGAGGACATTGGTTCCCAATTACATAGTTCACTGTTTAACCGGAGGAGTTATCTTGAAGTTGAAATTTGATGGATGGTTCGTTCTAATACAACAGAGTTGTACATGGTGTATTCTTTAGAATATCCAAGTTGACCCTGGGCGATAAGCAAAATATTGTACAACAGTAAGTGGAGAATAGTGTTTCACTTCATTAGGATGATTTATCTATTGCTTTGGTTCACTCTCATAAGTCTATCGATTCCGTTTTACTATTCTCCTGTCTGCTCGAGAAAGAATTCCAGACGTTTATCTGTTATAAATCATGTCAATTCTATCCCCGATGACATCTTTATCAAACTATTATGCCAGTGTGCCATGAAAGCCGATAAAAAGGTTCTCACTGACAGCATCGATCTTTTATGCCATAATTTATTTGCATGTCACTCACAAGCATCATAGCAATCCCAGTTCGACTTTCTGTGCTCCCAACCAGATGTTTATCATGATTTCTCAGTGCCATTTTATCACTCGTTTTAATTGATGAGATGACCACGTGCTGGATCATTTCCTATGTATCTTGTTATTTGTGTTCTGCCTACCATATTTTCTCATAACATTTTTGCCTTGGGACAATCCACGCTCGACTGGAATGACAGTTTCGTTTAACCCATGGAAGACTAAGTACAAAACGAAAACGAAAGTGGGAAAACCCTTGCGCATCCAGTTCAACCTAATTTTCTATCGTCAGTGTAACGAAACCAGTTAACCTATTGTAAATTAAACCAGGAAACTCACAGAACAAACAAAACCATATTACCCATTTTTCATTTGTGTATCGGAATGGCGCAACCCATAGTTATGAGACACTTGCGATTAATGTGCATTTCTCAGATCATTAGTTCAACCCAAATGGTTGAATGAGCCGTGTCCCAGCTTCTTACTCTATACAGTCCCGACACAATTAGATATCGGTACCCAGATTTCCCTTTGCCATCCAGAACGCTGTTGATCCTACTGCCCGATTTGGCATTGCAGATAAAATTACGCCTACCTCTGTCCTGGTAACTGGCAGGCACTCTGATTCCGGGACTAGGATATCTGCATTCTTTTAGCGTTCATCCATCGGCTCTGATTACGTATAAGTTCTTTATAACGAAACACCTCTAGCGTGTCTCAGAAGCATTTGGCGGCGACAGAGTAGGCTAGCTCATATTGGGATTTAGGACATTCACCGTGATCAATTGATACATGTTGCGGCTCTTGTAAAAGCGATCTACGCACAATGTTGTTTTCCAGTCACATGACCTGCCCTCGGTCATCAAAGCGAAGTGGTACTATTTGACGAGTATCCAAAAGAGTGCTTGCTGTTTCAAAATCTGCCAGCTTGTGAATGACTCAACAGAACGAATGTTTTACTCCCATAGGAGGTTGCTTTTGCAAAGAAGTGAGGTTTGAATAACTTCCGCGCATTTGTAGAAATCTTGGTATTGTTTTACCATAAGATTAATAAGTCTCAGAGTGAGATAAGCGGAACAATGTTAACACTGAAATACTCCATACGACAATTGCAGGTCTTCGAAACCTGAGTCAGTTGATCAATGAGCTTTTATGAGAGCAAAGCTTACGTCAGGTGCTTCTCCCCGTGCAGTTCCAGCTGAATGATATATACAGGTATTGATAAAACTCGTGTAAAATCATGATTTTCATCACATTTGTTCCTCTCAATGCTTCGTTTTATTCCAGACTCAATTACGGGATTGAATATGCTATGGCTCCACATCAGATGCAACATATCTGAAATAATACCCACATATGTCTCTGCTTCTATTAGCCACATGCCATTAAAATGTATGATTTCGCTATTTTGGTGATGGTTGCTGGTGCATCAGTTCTAAAATTACAATGTCGCGGTAGAAAACGTAACTAGAAGTTATTTATCAAAATGATTCATAGACTTCGTACAGGTATTTTACTTGTATTTTACTTTCATCTCATCCACGTTTCATTCGCCCTTCTTCATTCTTGAGCACTGTGGGCAGTCGCTTTAGCTTAGAGTCCACCAAGTTGACTGCCAAACAGAATCTGCCAGTTTCTTTTGATACATCTCACACCCTAACCACTGACAACTAATGTCAAGGCAGTTAACTTATCTCTGTTTCTGATACAGGAAAAAGTTTTCGATTAAATTAAAATCCCAGCTGCTGCGCAATAATTAAATGAATTTGACATTCAACTTGAAACCCTTCAGAGACAGCATAAACGAGAAAAAAATAATATTTAATCGGACTCGACGGTTTTCTACTGCCATACTCAAACGAGAAGACTTCTGCGAATGCATTTTGAGAGTGACAGTTATCTAAAACCTCCGTCATCAGCGCAAAAATTTTGCGATATCCAGATTGGTGTGCAGGAAACCAACAACAAGGCGCTCACTATTCACTTCCCTTCCAAATAGTTAGGCGGAATGCGTATATACTTATTTTAACAGGTAAAAGGAGATTCATTGAAAAACTAGCTCAGTGGATGAGCTTCCACTGCTTACTGAATTACTCGTTGGCCGCCAGTGGAACAAAAACACTGCCAAATGGACAGGCGTCGCGATTTGCATTTGCTGGGAAAATCAATATGTGCTCTGCTTTGTTATGCGTTCCATAATGACTTTATCTCACATTGCCTCAGCTGCACTTTAAATTTAGCTGTCATTTACCAAACAAAAGTGTGAGGGAAAAACGGCCAATCAGCCCGGACTATCCTCCAGATTGGTTTTGTGTAACTCTTCTCCGCTGCGATCAAATACAATCATCTTCTTGCTTTGATGTGTTCGGTTTTCTTCCTCTCGGTTTATTTCATGATGGAGACATTGCGTTGAATATGTAACAAATTGGATTTATGTTCACATTGAAGCGATTCCATTAGACACCAACTAAGTCATCGGATTTATGTGCCTCTCGGCTTCAATTATAAGCCAAAACCTTTTGAATGTTTCATCCGGTTTGGGTTTGGTGACACTATAAGACTCTTATTCAATGAGCCGCATATCTTAAGGTCAACTTTTATAGATCAACTTGTATTTTTATTGGACTATATTTTCAGATCTTTCAGAATTAGGGATAATGCTTGAGTGGTTTGTAGCCAAATAGTTTATCAATTTATTCAAACCAGAATTTTTTTATTCATTTGATTATTTACTGTGCATTAAATGAAAAGAGATGTAATTTAGAATACATGCGCTCAAATTAATAAACACTTTTATAGAATAGGAATTAATCATTAAAACAAGAATGAATGGCCATGCTGTAACTTTCGGACTACTACAAATTTTATCGCAACACTCAAGGTCGCGCCAATTCAAATGGCCATAGAAGAGAATTAGGAACACAGAAGTAGAAGATACAATTAGTAATCAATACACTTAACTCAGCCTTCAAAATACAAGTATGATATTGGAGACTAAAAGGTATTTCCAAAATGAGTGTGATGTTGCACGAGTTTGATCAACACCTGTAGAGATTAGTCCTGACCGGTAATCAATCTAGATTACTAATGAAAAATGATAATTTCCCATACAAAGGTAAGATTTCCCCATTCCCCAACCTCAAATAGCTTGGCAGTTGTTATCCTCAATGTGAATAATGAATGAAACCAAAAGCCCGAATCCCAGAACTGGTATCATGATTCTCACGGACTGTCTATCGGTCACATGGGAAGGTCTTGATGAGGAGGCACGCGGTACGGAAACATGATTAGTCACGGTGCATTTAATCTACTGACGATTGTCCTCAGTGAAGGCATTGCGACTGTTCTTTACTGGTAAAATGCACATTGTCCCGGTACAAGTTTATTGCGGAGTGATTCAGTCCTCCTGAACGGGGGCTAACCTTCGGAACTTTCATTCATATCAACTTTGGATGGGCGAGAAGCACACAGTCTTTGCCATTCTGCAGTAACAGAGAAAAAGAGAAGAAGATTCCTGCCACCCAAGAGAATAGAACAATAATAATATGATTCAATTAATATAATTCAATCTAATAAGATGGATTGTGCTATATCGTGTAAACGGAAAATGAAAAACGGTCTGACCAACTTCCTGGTGGCGGAGTGTGTATCTTGCTTGCTTTCTGCATGTGAGGTCCCGGGTTCAAATCTCAGTTGGGACGATAGATTCGCACTGCTGATGAGACCCAACCGGGTCGAAACAGTTGCCCAGTGCCCCTAGTTTTTCAGTTCACGCTTCATTTGCTATATTCACAAAGAATTCCCATGTGAGCCTTAATCAAATCCACCATTAATCACTTGTAATAATTATATACCGTTCCATGGAAGTAAACCTGAAATTGAGGCATATAAACTAATGCAAGACGCAAAAGGTCAAATCATGTAGTCTTTGTTTATGCATTGCCTCAAGTGAAGTAATTTATGGTTTAATGATAACAATTGAAAATGCATGTCAATAGAAAACATCCTATTGGTTTTGGATTGCTCCATAAACTTTTGCAGTACTTTGTTTAAGCTATTGCTGCTATACCGAGTCAGACTCCTAAGAGAGTGAAATAACGACTGGACAATCTGAAATTGATTATTTTGACTAAGAAATTAGTTTATTTTAAAGCAAAAATTGGTCTTTTTTCCCGATGTTTTGAAACTGTCCAATATGCAACCAGATCCTAAGGAGGATTAAGATTGGGAGCTATTGGAACGTTACTCATGAATCAAAAGTTGTACTCTGGTACTATTGTGCAAATAATGTTTCTTTCCCTCGGTATCTCTTCGCTGTAAAGTATTGTTTCCTGCGTGCATTGATGTGAAAACTGCACGCAATTCTTCTGTCAATACGCAAGCAAAATTTGACAGACAACAATGTTATTGCAAAGTTGTAAACTCAAAAAGCAACCTCCAGAATACGTTTCACTGCCGCGGATACACAGATGATCTACCTATTATCGAGT
The DNA here is from genome assembly GCA_900618425.1 of Echinostoma caproni. Taxonomy (NCBI): domain Eukaryota; kingdom Metazoa; phylum Platyhelminthes; class Trematoda; order Plagiorchiida; family Echinostomatidae; genus Echinostoma; species Echinostoma caproni. The sequence continues at coordinate 77,325 of UZAN01039428.1, read as the reverse complement.
TACGCATTTGGTCAATTTCAAACTTTAGTATCTTGCATATACAATGGAAAATTGTTTTTCCTTAACAAATATGTTCATACTGAATCGGGTGTGATATACAGTTTAAAGTGTTTCGATTCGCCATCAGCTTCCCGGCATATCCAAAAGAAATTCTCAGTTTCCGTTTAATCACAGTCAATGTTGGCGAAAGTTTTCTTTCTTCTGGTGTTGTACCAGGATATAGGTTTCCACTTCGTCTATCTTGCTTATCTCTCATTAAACAACTTCTGTAAGGTAATATTTACTTTCATCACTTTTTCCCTTTACTTTCAGGTTTAACTAAGTGCGAGTTTGCTATGAGCAGAACCACAGATAAAGTTAAACACACTAATTACTCATAATAACATTCAAACTAACTCCGGAGATTAGTGCAGTTAACCTTACAACCCAATACCTGATAGTGATCATGACGTAAACAATTGAACAAACACAGCCAACAACTACAATAACACAGCTCAATGTCCCATGCAAGCTGTTAGTCCAGTGAAACACATTCAATTCAGCCCTGAGGCCTTTCCAGTAGGGATGGAGAAACGCTACTCACTTTTGGTGGCAGAAAGGGACTTTCTATCTTCATTTATTATTTATGCACCTCATACAACCAAACTGGCACCATTTTCCATTCTAATAGTTTTTGATTGTCCAAAATTCGCAAATTCATACAAGTCAACCAATCCTCGTCTTCTCCAAACATTATATATATCCATACACATTTTTTATATCGAGATGTTTGATCGAAACTTTACAGTAAATGCTGTCACTCAGAGCTCACCTTCTCCTTCTCAAGATATTTATGTATATACATATCGAGAAAAAGATAGTGTGTGATGAAATCAACATTGCAGTTGAGATCAATACCAAACTTTGATCAGCACTGCGTTTTCAATATTAACACCAGAAGCGGTCATCAGTTTTAATCAATCGCCAACTTTGTTTGCTTTCCGAATTCATCTCTCTCACGAGCCCACAGGAACCCCAGGCTACTGCTTTATTTTACCAAGAGAGATTGGGTTCTTAGATTGTAGGGAGCTCCCAGTATTTCTCACTTAGTTCATTTTGTATTAGTTGGCATATCATAGATTCAATATACTGGAATGCATGAGGAGTAGTTTCGTCTGACAGTTGGTTCTTTTACAACCCAGCGCCAAACCTATACAACAGATTCTGATTGAATGACTAGAATAAGCTTCACCGTGTGTAATGCTTATAAGAACCAATCAAAACAGAACAATTTGAAAATAAAAAGTCAATTAACCTTTTGCTTACTCATCGGTTAGAATCTCATCATCTCTCATCAAAGAAATTTGCTACAAAATTGATGACTGACTCTAACAAAGTTTACAATCAACTCTATCTCTTCTCAGAAAACCCCAATTCGATTTTTAATGTGTTCAACTCTGTAACCCGAAATTTGGGATAAATCAATACAACTCCATTAAATCAATCTACGTGACTCAAACTCGGCTGAACACACTCACCCGCCCATCCGCAGCCTGGATGAACTATCTTGTCTCGTCGGTATATGACGGTCAGGCAGAAAATTGCTACACTGTTGGACATCAGAAGTGAATGAAATGGATACATAGTTTGAACAACTAAGATGCCCAATTTAATTTAGAAATCATTCATAGAAATCAATGCGAAAACCGCTGCTAAATGAGATATCAATTGTTTTCCCCACCAACGAATTTTGAACCGTAGTTAATTTTGAACAGTAAATCAAACTGATATTCCTAATATATACAGCCCGGTTTCGGTCATTTAAAAGAATAAACTATGATCATTCCGGATGGTCATGAAGATTAACTAGTTAAATATGTCATGAATTATTCGGGGGCCTAAAAATCGTAAAGATTAGAGTCCTTTTAGATGTGTTTTTAGTCAATGTGGACTTTGGTATCCGCAATTATTCTTCAATACATGATGTTTTCTTCACTTGTAAAGTAAACAGATACGCGAGATAAATCAAAAAGAAAGGTACTCATCACAGACGCAGTATTTGTTGTGAACAGGTTAATTTGTGACTATCACGGAATGCACGTTTCATTTCAGTGTTCTTGGAAACTCCCGTAACGTCAAAACAACCGAAAATGTTTCAATTACATAAAATTAGAGTTTGATTTCTTCATCAAAGTGCACAGTCGCGGTGTCAATCATCACTGCTGAAAAACCGTGATGTTAAAGTGCACAGGTTCAATCCTCATTGGTGCACATCCGAGACGCGGATACATCGAATCCAGCAGATATCCTCCATAGTAGAATTATCAAGAAAAGCCGTGTATCAGGGATTTAATCACCTTTCGGTAAGACTTTATACTCTGAATGACAGTTGACGGTTGGCCTGGAAACCCAAACAGACCCAAACTGACTGAACAACACAAAGCCTTGGAATCGGTGCGCAAATAACTTTAATGTTTCCTGACGAGCATTACAAGACTGTATAGACAGTAAATGCTTCCGCGGCTTTTGAATGGCGAGTAAAGTGTTAACTTTGTATGAGGAATGAGCTTTCATTGGTAAATAATAAAGTTTATAGTCGAATCTGAATCAGTGAATGTACTCATTTCGCTTTAGAAGCCTGCTAAAAATACCACCCCAAACGATTCTTGACCAAACGCGATCTTTTAAACTAACGGAAACTGACAATAGCCTGACGTAGACCAGATCTGGTTACAATGAATAAGTTGATGAAAAAGCTAGACACAGCCAACCCAGTACAGTCAGAACTGCATATTACATATGGAAATAAGTAGATATGCAGTGACTCGTATTCGAACTAATAAATCGTGGATATCGTATTTCATGCAGATGTGGATTAGCACAGCAACAGGACTTGGCATGAAATCAGACCACTACACCGGGCAGCCGAGGGGTTTCGTAATCAGCAGAAAAGCAAAATTGTGCAAGAATTTCGTAAGCAATAAAATAAACCGGAGTTCATAGTTCATAATTGTAGCTATTTTCTTTCTTTTGTGAAAGGAATAACGTTCCACGTAAACAAGATTTCCGAACAGGTTAAAAATATCTTTAAAAATCCTCATTCAACTATAGAGAACTTTATGTTTAACACAGTATTCCCGATACACAAATTTCTGTATAGAATTCGAGAACGCAAGTGTTTACCGTATCAATTTCACACTTTTTGGAAGGCTAATTATGGGTGCTCAGTGCGTAAGCCTGTTTGAGGCGCTCGATTGTCTCGTACAAAAATGCAAAACAGTTCTCACGACGAACACAATCTTTCTTTTCTCGATTATATTGCCTAATCGTGGGGTACAATGATAACGTTCTGATGTTTAACACCATTTCTGTAGTAGCATTCAATCACACGTAGTTCCGAGCTTGGTTGTAGTCCTAAAGTGACCTCACCAAATTATCCGCTCCCGGAGGACGTGTGTCCGAATCCCACCACCTATGCCCAAATCCGCATCATACCAGTCCTTCGATTGGCCCACTTTTCCTTCCCGTAAACTAAATCATTGCTAACTCAAAAAAACAAGTATTATTAAAAAAAAGAAAGGAGACTGGCGTCACTCCGAATTCGCTGCTGGTCACTCCGCGACATCGCATTGGGATGTGTTCGGTCATCCGATTAAATGTTTGCCTTTCTGTTCCGCAGTTGTTAACGGCTGAGTATTCACAGGACGTTGGTCTTTCCTTTCACTGATGGTGCTTGCATCTGAGTGATGGGGGAAACAGTCCGCTGCTCGAGCGCGTGCAAATTGTAATCAGCCAACTGTTTGTTTCTACGAACTATATACGGTCGAGAACATCAATGAGCGTTGATAACCAGACTGGTTTCAATGAAACTCTCGGTTCACTCGAATGTTAGCGAAGTAGATTAGTGGAAATGCTAACAGTTCCACTGATTTATGACTGCTCACTTTAGTGTTAAGTTTAAGTTCATGATTCATATCGATCAATACTTATTCCGCGCCAGTTTATCGCGCAAATCGAAATATACCGCTCCTAGACTCTTTTCAGGTCACAAAGAGAACAAGAACACCTGTAGAAAGCAGTATTTTGTTCCAACCAAGTGTATGTGCATCGCTGACTATTCCTCATTCCCCGACCGACCGACTCCTAAAAGAAAACTATTTGTTTTTCGCCGAGAAATATCACCTGAAAAATCGACACTTCGCAATTTTTGGCGTCGATTCACTTGGTTCTGGTGGAATCCTGGAATCAGTGTTCACATTTACTTGTGTGTGTGAGTGTGTGTGGCGCGAACGAAGCAAGTGGTGCTGTTACCAGGTGGGAGCTTACCGTGTCAACCGCAAACCGCCTCTGCTAGTAACGTGTGTTTATGTGTAGTACTGCCTCTGTGTGTTTGTATAAGTTTTGACATTGACTCCGTAGTGTCATTTTTCGGCGCCTCAGACTCCCGATGGTCAGAATTCCTTCGCATTCTGACTGACTTGCTTGTAAAAATTTTATGTTTGTTTTGGTTCATTCCTACGCTGATTCCTCAACCCCTAACAAACCTGTTCCGGATTTACGGTTCCATTGAGTAAAATTTACCACCACTCAACATAAAATAATTGATTTATTTGAAAATCTGCATTCATGATGATATTATATCATTATATTATATCACATATATGATATATTGTATCATTATTATTATATCATTGAACCTTCAAGCGCATATGAAATGATTGCTAGAGTTAATTTTGTACGCCATTTCGGAGTCTCAGAAGAAATGGCATGAAATTTAACATAGTATATGTATCACATCGTTGTTGGAACAAACATCAAAATCGTTCATTTTTCTGCTGCTTCGGACACGAATCACCCACTTACTACTTGACAAGCCGAAGTGAATAAATTTGTGGATGAAGATCAAAATCCAACCAAGTCAATTATGCTCACTTCGGGATGTTATTAGTACGAGCAAGCGCGAAATTTGGATCCGGTGGATGCACTTGGCTAGTGAATACCAATGACGAAATAACCACTATCAGGCTTTTCACAATCTGCTTCCTATGCCAATCACATTCCGTGTATGGAACCTTGGGGGAATTCATCGTGAAGAAATGTGATTTCAGGCCCGTAAACAATTTTTCCCGGAGACATTGCTTCATAATCTGATGCTCTGCGTGTCGCGAATGCAAGGAGTATGGGGAAATTTTAAATAAAATGACAAGACAAAGTGATACTCATACAAACTTTCACGTAGTGCTAATCTCCCATTTCTAATCTGGCCAGAACCGTCACAAAACCCGATTCAATGAGTCTCGAGCAATCAGCCGAACGTTGCTTTTATAAATTTACTTTGTAGTAATTATGCTTTTTAGCTCTCTAGTGACTAGTGTTAAAGTGTCTTCTATGAGCGCAATGCTCAAATTTCATTCACCGCTCATCTGATGAAAGAAGATATTTTCCACATGACTCATTGAAAAGTAAACTTTTCAAGCAATTTAAAAACAAATTTCAGTGCCTTATTGATACTAAAGATTGTCCACAGATTCGTTGTGAAGAAAGCACATTTGTGCTAGTGAATGCGGTCTAGTGATTAAATCAATGAATCCGATGTTTCCAAAATCCAATGAAGATTCTGATCGGTGGGTGGTGGGTGCTGATGTGTAGTTTCAATGAAAACCTAAAATTCCATTGCAATCTGGTAGTTCACACCAGATGTCAAAAGATAGCAGTTATTACTTAGTTGACCGGCAAAGCGAAATGAACAGAAGAAGAGAACTTCTAACTTAAAAAATTAATAAGACTTATGACATTGTAAGGTATATATTTTGGTTGTAAAAAATGCGAGATCAATGGAGAAATGAAAAAGTACCCGAAACTATGGGCAAACGTTCAATGAATAAATGAAATTGGAGATGCATTTTTCGGAACACACACGCTTACGAGATTCATTTTGGTAGGTTTCAAAATATCCGAGACGTTCTCAGAGACTAAAAGGTAAGTTACCAATGTGTACATTTGAGCAACATGTAAAGCTGAAAATACTATAAGGTGTCAACTAATATTTTGTCGGCTTCGCGTTTCGTACAACTCTCTCGTCCGGCTTCGTTCCTAGATCGCAACAACAGTGCACAATTTTCCTCAAATGCGATTTGTATTTTCGTCATGCTCACACGAAAAGAAAGATAAGATCAGTGTATCAGAATTTCTCACAAATACTGAAATATTTGAAACGTAGTTAATTTTCATGTAATTTATATCGTTCTTATCTGTATATTACAAGAATTACCAGTCGGTAATACTTAGCTTTAAACTGGCATTTAAGTTAACTCTTCGAATTTTACAATGTCGGAGGCCTGCATAAGATAAATGAGATGTAGACGGTAACAAACCTCACCTAAAGGACAATGGAAGGACATCTTTCTTACGGTGGCTTGATGTGACCGTTGTATTGTTGGTACCCGACTAATTGTAACCGGCTTTAAATCATTATGGTGTGTTCTATACCTCTTGCAAGTCAAATTGTCCCAGTATCACTCCAAGATGCCCGGGAATCATTTCAGCACCGGTGAGGTCAATGCGACAACTTGAAATAATCCGAGGATATCTTGACAACTTGACTTGCAAAGGGTATAGTACTGGTAATTCTTTGAAGTTTTTCGTGGAAGAAAACCGCAGAGCTTTTCTAACACCATCGAATCAGAACTGATGTTTCTCGCTTCGTTCGTACAATCATCTGCTATTGGGCTGGTAATGGCTACATTTGAGTGAAGTTGCCCTCACTGAACACTGAACGCAACGGGCGACAACCGCTTGAGCCCGAAATGGAATAAACGTCATTCTCGTAGCAATCGTATGAGATAGTCTGTGAATTCGATATACATATCAGGTTTGGACAGTCAATGAGGCAAGTGATTCTTATCTTGGCTCCATCGAAAATCATGGGAAATTTTGGAGGAGCTGAGTTCCAACCATAGGTTGAACGCTTGTTTCAAACAGTATTAACATAAAAATCAGTTTGTTGTTCTTGCACAGATAATCCAATTGCATTTCAACAACCATCTTCAAGGAATTTACCGTGCATTTTTGCCCGATCTAGAATATTGTAGGAACAGGCAAACATGGTGTTTTTTCCATTCGGATTGATCACTTAACACAAAATATTAGACGAAATACTCCAAAAGTTTTTCTGTGAAACGAATTGTGTATTCCAAGTATTCCACGTAAAAGCTTGGTCACCAATGAATCATATCGGACCGTGCAAATTTCATTATTCTCCTGAAGAGCATGCCATTGAGTTCTTTCTCATTGGATATCAATGCGAGACTTCTGAGGTATTGATTCTATGATGAAGTCTTCCCGTTGGCGAATAACTTAGGCATTACTGTATACGGACATCCAAGCGTGTAAATTGATTTTCTATTTCCGGTGCCACGAACAACTTCTAAACATCATTGGATCCAACCAAATTATTCGGAATGACTTGATCTCGTTCATTTTGTGGTAAATCACAAAGATAGAACATTTTCTTTGTCGGTCAGTATCCAGGCAAGAAAGGGTACCAGTGAGTTTCTGTATGCAGATATGCGAGACGGGATAAGTTTGTACTTGGGACGGGTGGAGGGGCAGGATTAGCATGCACACAGGTCGACATGTAGAGGACAGGTGCAGTCAAATGGGATATTGTCAGCAAACTTCAAGCACGCATCAGTATGGGTAATACACACATTGCCAATCAGAACAGATAACGGAACTTACTAGTCACGGCTGACCATTGGGATGCCACGCCTCAACAACTTGGAATCGGCCTTCAGCAAACCAGGAAAATTACAGGGGAGCAGTATAGGTGTATAGGAACGGCATTTTGTTGAACAAAAGTGCCTAACACCAAAAAGTGAGATCAATTGGTTTGAAACGCTTCGCTATTGGGACTTCTGACGGCCCTTTGGGGATGGGAGTATTTCGCACTGGGCACCAGCAGTCCTGAACAGTTCGCACTTCGAGTGGAAGGGTAGTTGTGTTCAAAAATGTGAGAGTGGCCGAGAACCATGTTTAAGAAAGATAGGACCTAAGTTGTATGGACCAGGTGCGGTGGACACCATGAGGGAACACATGTATTTATCTCACTAGACGTGGTGGGATCAAACGAAGGTTGGATGTTTGGAGAACTGAAATCAACATAGCTGGGGTGCATCGGGCGAAGAATGAATGAATGCAGCATACCGTTTTTCAACATCAACAGAGGGACTGGAAGTCACTTTCTGCCTGCAGATTAGATTTATTTCACGCCACATAGATTTACAGTTCCTCGTCCTAAAAACTGACGTGCATAAACAGCGTCCAACCGTTTTATTTCACTCTTGATTAGAAAAGATAGTCGTTGCATTTCGGCCATCCTGCCACATTTAAATGCACCATCGGATCCAATCAGGTTAAACGGAATGACTTTATCTCATTCATATTGTGGTAAATCACAAAGATAGAAACGACGGTAGGTTCATACCAGGTGGTTACTTTAAACAGAGCAAGATTTGTTGCATGCATTCCATGATCTTTTCAACTAAACTGACCCTAGTGGACTCTCCATGACCTATCCGTTAACCTATTCGTAAAATATTTGAATGAATTAAAAGTTTACTATGCAGCGTAATTCATCAACAAAAATCATAACTAACGATGCCGATATCACTAGGGTTAAAAATCGCATTATGCTAAATGATATTAGAATTATTATTGAGTGCAATATTCGTAAAATGGAACAAAGTGGAAACGCGGGGGAGCTTTATTTCGATATATCGCTTGATTAGTTTGATTAGTCAGCAGATCATGCGATTCCTAATTTTCTGTTGAATGTGTGTGTGTGCAAAATGTCCGGTTGACAAGGGCCACGATAAATCCAAACGCGCTATCTACAGTCGGATGATAAAGTGATGGATACACTCCTAGCAGATATAGTTTTAGCCAGGCTGCAAGGTGGACGATTGAGGAACACAACTGATATTCTAGGTCATTACACAGGTATATGAATGATACTGTCATCATTTTTAACTCCGGAATAGACTTCATTAATTTACTTCAAGTATTTAACGACGTTCATACAATGGAGATAAAAGGAGTGGGCTTTCTGGACGTTAGAGTTCATCGTACAGAGGATGACAATGTCGAAAGAAGAGCATACCACAAGAGCGAGTGGGTAGGACAGTATACACATTTTCAAAGTTTCGTCCCATTGAGATACAAACGGCATTGATTAGCTATCTAACTTACAGAGCAGGGAGTATTTCTAGTCCGGACACCGCGAACGACGAGTTAATCCATATAAGGCGTATTCTTAGGAGGAAAGGATACTCAGAGGCAATCGTCTGATGACATCTGGCATCATAATCGAATGATAGAAAACTACAACCGCCAGAAAGAAGGAGGTATTTGTGAATGTTCCTTTCAAAGGAAACAGAGCACTAGAAACCCGGGAATATCAATTATCAAAAGGCATTGCCAACTGTTTTCCGGTGGCACATTTAAGACTCTGCGCTAATACTAAGGCATTTCTTTTTCAATAGCTTAAGAATAAATTGCTTCATCAGTCCCAATCCTTTAATGTACGTCAGTTTACGTGCACTTGTAGTGCTCGGTAACGCAGACACAACAAGAGTTCTGCCCAAGAGAATAGTTGAACATTGTCTGGTCGTTGCTCAAAAATAAACAGTGAGAAAGTTAAACAGCTCAAGCGTCCAACATCCGGTCGACATTAAACACAGGAATGACCCAGAACCAACATTTACAAGTTTCGTCACTATGAGACTTGACCTTGACGTGGTGTGATGGCTTTCGCACCTCTTTGACCCGACGAGCTACACAGGATGATTTTTGGCAAGCCGAAGATCTAATCATGTCTGGAATGTCGACGGGTAGATGTCGGATGAAGTTTAGGTCCTCCAGGTTGGGGGTTCGACTAGAATTTGCATTTCAGTCGCTAAAACGTGGTGGAGGAGTAATTGATCCAAGTAAATGGGCCTCCACTTCGCTTCACTCGCTGCCTTGCGGCCAGGTTCTTGTCAGAACTAAAGCCTTTGGTTGAGACCCCTAATCGTACTCCTGCTAAGTGGCTGGACACCTTGGCAGTGCGCGTCCATCAAACGCCAATGTATATGCGTTGCGAGTTAGTCAGCGATCAGTGAAGTTCGTTTCCCTGTGCTTCGCTGTACGATGAAAATTATGATGTCAACGGATTACACAAGAAGATCCTGACAACTACGGAATCCAGAGAAATTAGGATTATGAAGCGGGAGTTGTACAAACATCGTAATCTGGTTCAAGCGCTGCTGTTACCATGACTATAAGAATGATGACTCATATTTCTATGTGGCATGTTTGGTTTTCTATCAACCTCCTCATTTAATGTTCTTGCTCCAAAAACTGGATCACGTTTTGTAAGGGAAATTGGAGAGTAATTCGCAATTGAGGAAGCATCAATTATTCTGGTCTCATACCAACGATGACGACCTTGGTCACGTTACCATGGAGTCTTGTGCATGAAAGACTTTTCCACAAGGGTGGCGTGATTTTCTTTCACTTTCATGTCTGAATCCAGCCCCAACGAGATTACAATCAGTCTTTGTCGATTCTCATTTATCTCATAAACCAGTGGCAATCATGCTTACTGCTAATCAAAATACTCCTATAACTGAACAACGTGCTAAACAACGAAAGTGGAGAAACCATTTTGTTTGTGACACTATATGTGAAAGGAGCGAACGCAAGTAAATAATGTATCTTCATGATTCTTGATATCGTTAACGTCATGAGTAGTGATGTATTGCACAAAGTCTTCCAGGAAGAAAACCTCAAATCCTGGCAACTGATGCCAAGTGTAGCGAACCTTTTTGGTAAAAAGATTTCTGAACTGCGCAATTCGTGCATCGGCCAAACCGTTGAGGATATTTTGACTTGCTACTTCTATCCATGGGCCGTTTGATTGATTTTGATGCAATGACGAAGAGGGAAGACGCAAGCTACATCAATACCGGTAATCTAGCTTGGCGATATAAAAAAAACAGTAAAAAACAGCTCCCATCAAAATGAACAGCCATAATTGATCGAAACACAAACTACACTGCAACACTCAATTCATCATTGTTGTCCAATTAAATTAGGCTGTAAATTAACCCTGTCATTTAAAACCCGAATTGGTGGAGCCAACAGCTCTACCATATCAGTCACAAAAGAAGGTAGATCAAATTTCGTTGATTGTTGAGAGACGCAACATTTACGATCGGGAACACTTGGGAATACTATGATATGTGACATTTGGTTCGTCGATATTCTACTCATTCAAGCGTACCGCAAACCGCTGTCATTGAACTACAAAGATCATTTAGTTACACACCAGGATCACTGTCATCGTTCGTTGGCAGCGGTATTGCACCCCCCTGCTCCCGCGAGGAATGCGAGTACGAAACCTGAGTTTTATTCTTTACATCCAATATCACGCATCAATGATGAAAACATTACGGACAGAGTAGATTGGTCTGTCTTGCCATTTTCATCCATTTTTATTCAACAATACAACATAGATCATTCAATCAATCACAGACGGAGCTATGCGCATCTATAGTTTTTGTTACTGTGAACTTGTGGGCCTTACAACAAGGGACTGATAGAAATGTTGGACCCTCTAGCGCATCCAAGTTCGCAAATACATTGTAGACAGGAACATGTTCATGATGTTCAAGCTGGTGGACTACATTTGTTCTAATGAGTTTAATCACGAAAAATGTGTATAGTGGGAGTTGAATACAACCTATGATGGATTTGTGGGTATCATATAGCATTCCTAAAAAATAAGTATTGCTGAGTCCATCCAGGAATTGAGCAAATAATTGTTAGGAACGTTAATGTGTTAATCCTTATAACGTCTATATATAACGTCTTATAACGTCTTATTTCATCAGATGTGATCATAAACTAAATTTCGAACATCTGTTGTTTCACTGAGATGCAGTGGACACTCCAAATTAAAAAGAAAGATGCAATTTTTCCCACACAGATGTTCCTCTTGATGGTATCTGGCATTTTGCCCTATCAACATTTCTGACGTCAACTTAGGCTATACCACATTTTGTGCCTACAGAATAAAAAAAATCAGGCATCTGCTATGTCGAACTTTCTTATATGGCTAGCTAGCTGGAGGCTGACACTTCAAATCCCTTCGGAGATATTTGGTTTTTCTTAATTGTCTAAACCGAGTAAACCAGATTGGGTTCTTCTATTTCTCACAGGAACTAGCCACTGCAGAGACACGCTACTAAAGATTGACTGTGTTTTGCGCGTTTATTTTACCGGTTTGTATTTCACAGTTTGATAGTGAGTAAGTGGTGGTAAATTTGAATCTTGAGGGGATCCCAGTTGATACTAACGATTAGCACATTTGGGTATGGTTGATGTAACATTTGTTATAAGCGTACTGTTACAGACGTTCAATGCCCCGCCCCCAAGCAACCTTCAGTTTCACATTCAGATTTCTGGAGACATTTTTCATTGCATTTAAGCATACATGAATGAAACGTCTCTTTCACTTGAAGCCAGCGGAAACAGAACAGGGTAATAACAAAGTCAATAAAATGAATTGCTGTGGTCAAAGAAAAAAATGGTAGATTATATTAACCAATTCCCCCCGCTTCGTCCGTCGGTACTCTGTCGTATGTCACTGTCACTATATTGCAGCAGGATGCTCTATGAGTCAGATAATCGGGGTTCAAACACTCTTTTCCCGATTAAATTGTTATTCTCCAGTCACGTTTGTAACGTTATCTAACGCACACTTCATGTAAATACGAGGTTTAGGAAACGGTTAACCGGGCCTGATAACGTGATAGTTTTGACGCAAATGATAATTAAAATCACGGTAAAATTACTTGAAGATCGAAGTGATTCACTAGAATATTGGCTCGTTTTCTCTATACGGAATTCTTTCAAGCTGTTTTTTTGTTCAAATTGTTTTCGTATCACATTGTGAATCTTTCAAATGACTGGCGATTATCAGAACGGTCCATCCCTTTTTAACCGGATGTACTTCCTGTCACGTCGGGAGCATTACGATGACTTCAAAACAACCCCCTGATTGTATGTGACAAATTCGCCGAGGACCAATTTAAACATTCATGCATGCGACATGTTTGGGCGCCGAACCAGCGGGATGCCGTCAATGTTCAATCACAATTTGGGGTCGACTGTGCTCGCTGTCAACACCGAGGGGTGCCAAAACTCGTCTGTTAGTTTGCTCGACCGTAGACAGATTAGACAGACACACGGGCAAGCCATGGATGCTGTTGGTTCTGCTGTATGTTCTCGGTTGTGCCACGGTGATTCCGAGTTTCCAAGCGGTTGCCCTCTCAGTTCATAACCCCTCGCTCCTCAGTGCCAAACGTTTTGTTTCACTCCACCCGTTTCAAATCTTAATCAGACTATGAACATCGCGTTTTGCCTGGTTAAAGGGATAGTTAGAATAACCGATTTCCCGGGTTCATATCAATCGTTACCATCCGGTTTTCCTGGTGTTCTTTATTCACCAGGGCATCCCCCTCCCGGCCCTAGTCGAATTAGTCAAATTAGCCACATCATTCTAGCAATCTGATAAACAGTTCACCCTTTTTGTTTATCCACACAGGTGTGTGTGTGTGTGTGTGTGCGTGTCTGTGCACACATTCAACATCTATTGGGACACACGCGTAAAAAAATACCATCTACTTTAGGAAGCTGCGGAGTGCCCGACCTTTATTACAGGTAATGATCACGGAAAAAGTGGAACTATTGATGTTCCGTCAAAATACTGAGTCTTAGCTGTCGCAAAACTAAGCATTTGGTTAGACAGTCGAGAAATCTGGAAAATAAAGTCGATTTTAGCAATACAAATGTATTCATGTTGATTAAATTGAAAACTGGGCAAAAAAACTAGGAATTACTGAACTTGAGGCTAGAGTACTGTAAACTGCAAATAGGAATCATTGTGGTTTTAATTGGGCAAAATTGCTTGACATTATTAACATTTTTGTTGGACTCGGTGATATAAAATCATGTGAATGTCGTTGAATGTGTAAGCTGATTTCAAGAATCGTAAAAATCAATCATGGGATGATGGCAGTGGAGGTGGATGCAGTAACTCAATCCGCGGCAGTCACGCTGTACGAGTCATCTTATTGACAGACAGTCCAGAGGTTAGATTTTCGGCTCCCGCTATAACGGATGCCCATGTCTTCCGCCTCGGTGGTTTCCTGAAAGTGGATTCTCATCATCGTCAAAGTTTAATTTCGGATTATTTTTCATAAGTATTCTCATATATTGCTCAATTTTCACATTTATCTTATCACTCTAATGAGTTTCTTTCTCTAATGACTTAGTTTACTGCGGCTGGCTCCTTGGAAAGGATAAGACGGCTCCAGACATATTCACGCTCATGAAATTATTTGGGAGTTTGGTATGTGAACCGTCCCCAGCGTCACTCGGCGTTTCTTTTATTTTGAGGGCGTACCGCTAGCCTTTGTACAACCAAGTGCGAACTACAAGGTAGCAGGATGTAAGCCCTCGGAAGTGTTGGGGTCAGTCACTTTAGTTTTTAAAGGCCGGTCACAGCGAGCTTTGTCACGACACCGTCATTGGGTTTATGTCTCTTTTCAACAGGAGCCAGGTGAGCAGCCTGAAATCCACCACACCCCGGTGGTGCCGCCGCTGTCTGTTCGCGACTGCTTATTCGTTGCAGTATGCCACAACTCATTCACAGCTAACCTTACCCGTTGAAGTTATCCCCCTATCCACAACCCGGGGACGCGCCCGGTAGCATTCAGCTCTTTTTATTGATGCTGTATATATGTATATGCATCAGGAACTCTCGAACACCATATAGCCAGCAGACAATCGACAGTTAAAAATTATAGATCATTAGCGTAGAGTTCTACTTCGCGTGAACCCAACTGTGATGCACAGGCCCATACGCACCCAATTTCCTTCCGATTCGTGCACGTGCCTGTGTGCATCTATGTATTGACTGCAACTTAGGTAGCAGTTGAATGCTCTGTGACCAGGCCAGTTGACGTGTTTGTCACTACCAGTTATTACTACACCAGAGCTTGGTTCCACTTATGCCGATCATTCATTTCTAACTACTGGTTGTGTCTGCAGCAGTAAAACTGATAAATCGATTGGGGCCGTTTGAGAATCTATGTGCTGTGCGAAAATTTCCGATATCTTTGGAAAAAGTATGAAGGAAGTTTAGCAATATCACGGAGCAGGAAGAGTCATCGGCTTATTTCACAAATGTTGAGGAACACGCTTTATGCTTAATCTGGGTCTCCATCGTAGGCCATTTGACAGCTTACAATTTTGGGCTCACTTGCGAACATGCACTATATTTATTATTCAATAATTAATCAAACGTGTACTGCAATAGACCGTAATCGGAAACTTAAATTTCACTAATAACTGCAAACACTTTTCGAAGTAACTTTGCTAATAGTGATTAAAAATCAACAAGTGTAAAATTTCTCTGTCCTGAGATTCTTCTCCCGTCACTGTCTTCAACCATGTGGATTTCAAGGACCCTTTATCTCAAGTAATCACTGCTTCTCCCGCAAAAAATCAACGACACCGATTTTGGAATCGAACTTTTATGGTTTAGACTCATTCGTGTTGATTTTACGGACATTTTCTCTTTTCAATTACCCAAAACCTTTGAAATGAATTCAACCCAAGCGTCTTCAGCGTGTTTCAACCCACAGGTAATTTGCTTACGATCACAGTGCGAAAGCAACGTGCCGGTTGATTATTTCGTCGCTCTGCTGAGAGTTATTGTATGTACCGAACACCCACCGAGTACCAGAAATAAGACGCTTGATAGCATCTAGCCCAGTGTGCGTCTATTGATCACCACACGAGTGTATGGAGCATATCTTTTGGACATCAACGGGCCATTAGTACTTGCCAAGACTCCCACAAGTGTCCTTTCCCATTAATTGGCAGGATTGGGGTCATTTATCAAGCAACCTGCTAACGAGTGAATTCATCCCCATTGGAGTGCCTCTTCGGTTTAACGTCTACCGTACCAGAGTACCGAACCTGGTGCTGGGCGGACATGGGCGACGAAAGTGTTGTGAAACGACAAAGTTATGGCCGTTGGTCTGTTCAGGTATGCGCGTGACCCCTCGGACTCCTCCGGTACGCGTGTGACTATGAGAGAGAGAGCAAAGATGATGCACCCAGGAATGCATGCAAGCCTGGATACACACATGCGCGGAGGCTCGCAAACACACCCACAACTTGTTATGCCTGTGAGTGAGCCAGCGGAGACTGTCTTTCATGGTTGTTCCGACTGGGGGGNGTATTATTCATCCTACATATGGAATTGCCACTACTACTACTACGGTTCGGTTGCTGGGTTCGGTTAATGAGGCCGTGTATTTCCTGTCTGTCTGCACAACACAATTTTCTCTATATTACTCCCCCCTCAGTTGAGTGATGTATTCTCAACTTAGGTCTCCTAATCTGGCCGTGTTCTTTATTTGCAGACTGTCTATGCTAATATCCCAGTTACTGTTGTTGTCTGTACGCCAAGTCTGTAAATGCGACTTGTCACTCATCCACACTCTTAGACAGGCAAGTAGAAAAAGAGATCACCATAACTACGACTACAATCACCGCCCTCCAGTGTTGAACAGCTCGTCTATGTGTGTGTGTGCGTGTGTGTGTGTGTGTGTGCGGGTGTGTAAGCGCGCACTGACTTCCGCGCTCCGACTGAATGTAGCAGCGAGACTACAGAGGCGTTAACGATGTAGGTCATACTTTAAAACAATTTACGATGGAGAAAAAGAGAGAAGGAACATAGGCGGCATTTAAGTGACATATATGTTCGCAAACGGTATGCGTCAAGCTATTCGTTTCCATGTATTCTGCTTCTATTGGTGGGGTATAGTTCACGTGTCACACACTTCTGATGATATTACACGAACCCGTTGCATGTGATTCCGACTGTAAGGTTTTGTTTAGTAACCCAGAACAAGCTACGGAGTCTTGCACTTTTCCTGTACCCCAGAAGTACCCAGAAGTACTTCCAAAACACTGAGCCAACGAGATGATATCCAATAATATAACAAACGTCTTCAATCAGTTAGGAATATCGCTGACCCCTAAAAAAGCCATGAATGCAGTTTGTTTGCAATTCTGTGAAAGAGACTGTTTATTTAGCATGACATCTATCAAACAGGTGAATAGAAGAGAAAACTTTCAGCTCTGTGGTTTCACGAGTTATAAGTATTTCTTCTATTGATAATCTAGTGTCATCGTTGTGATCGACATACGAACTCGCAATAGTCATGTCGAATTCAAATTGGAACAAAATTGTATGACTCGTCAAAACAAGACAATGTCTTTAAACTATTCATTTTATTTTGATTTATTGATTTAACAAGGAAAATCCACCTGCGCGGTGACTGGAATCTACTACCAGGAACCGGATGAAAAGAAGCAGCCTAGCACACCCTGTCAACGTTTGCTTCACTGTTTTACCCGTGAAAGAAAAAATATTTGGAAGATGAAAACTGAAGGACAACGAAGGATATTCAAGTGGGCTGAAATGCAAAAACCACTTCCGTTAGATTGACTGGCGTTTCATTGGTGTCGAAACTAGTCGTCGACTAATTACAGGTCACTTAAGTTATTCACAATTTAACCTGATGCAAAAATTATACGGGGAAGCTGTGCAATAGTTTGACGAACAAACTTAATGTTTCGCTCATCACTGAAGCACCTTGAAAATACCGTACCGTGTATGATTCATCACATTTGTTAAGAATCACTGACAAGAGAGAGTCAATGGAAACCTTTATGATTGAACTTGGACACGAGTTATTGCTGATTCAACATGCCACCAAATCGAACTGTGTGAAGCTATCTTGATATTTTACAATTTCATTGTATTGTGTTTGCCGCAGAATGTATGTTTAAAAAACGACTCTGAATACAATCCTCAAAAATGGGTACTGGTTCAAGCAGAATGACTATGCAGTCAACCACTAGAACCAATCTGTGTAACCTGGTGTTAACTTGCGGGACTGACAGCTCTACATGCGAGGTGATACAAGCTCGGGAGGCGCGCACTGATGGTTCCCGACAGTTGAATGGTGCATTCAACGATTTTCCATGGTGTCTGACAAGTCGATTATGCATGATCACCCACATTACTGATAGCTTCACGGTCAATTTGAGGTGACGAACAAAGGAGCATTGTGGGGCGTATTTGCATTAGATAAATGTGAATGAGAAATGCATACATTTCTCGGTATCGTTTGAGGGCAAACGACGACTACTTCGCCCAATACGTTATAAGATATTAACGACTTCTTTCCAAGTGTGTCGAGTTTATTAAAAACATTTTTGGATTGTCGTCAGAGTGGCACAATGTGCCTGTTTTTTTGCGGCTCCATCCGACGGTTAATAACACGATTTTATAAATTGAAGTGACAATCAGTAGACTTTGCTTTCACACAGGACTCATCGACACGGTGTAGCCGGGAAAGCCCCATGTTTTCCTTGTGGTACAGCTTACAGTTGGCGCAAATCCATCAACCCGTTCGAAGCTTTAATATCGGATCATGTACATGAAATTTTCGGTTCTTAGAGCCTTACTGGTTAACTCATATGGGGCGTGATAAGCCTCTCAGATACCGTCTTCAGTGATAGTTAAACAGTTCACTATACCTACGAAAGGGGATACAGTTAACTTTTTATTGATTTCAATCGAAAGCATCTAGCCAGATCAGGTATACCATGGGGATTTGGGTGAACGCGTCAGCTGGAACGCCGTTGAGTAGATTATAATCCTCATTATACTGGCAATTACAGTTGATACTTTGGCTGATACCAAAAGACAATAATCCTATGGATTTATCAATTTTTCTATACTTAGGCTGTTGAACCGCAACTCAGAAGAAGTATCGCACGGAAAAGCCCCTAAACCGTTCAAGTGAGATGAAGAAGTAATTCGTCACCCATAGACACTTATGTGTTGTTGCCCAAGGCCTTCTTATGGCGATAAATGAATTCATATGAAAGTGGAAGTGTGAGTTAGCTATTGGATGCACACAAAAAGTATCAATTGGTTACATCATGGCTCCATCAAGGGCTTAATTAGACAATAGTTTCAATTACATGGAAGCTACTCATTACCAAACCGATTTAAATAACAATCGGCTTTAGAGAACCTCAGAATACTGTATTTTTATATAAACGCCTTTGTCCGGTGTGTGGACTTCAGTTTTACACCTCAGCGGTTATTTTATAGGGCCCAGACCCCAAACGTTTTCAGTTCGAGTATCGACAAAGGGAACAAAATTAAGCACCATTGACCCAACCCAGCAACGATGAAAAAACCATCAATCGCGCAATGCTGGTTATCATGTGCATGTGTTTATCTGAATTTTGCGGAATACTCGCTTTTGATTAATCTAAACCTTTGTCCGTAGTTTGATCCGAATATGTGGTATGTTTTGTTTGATCAGGAAACGGTCAAATTGAACAAATTGTGGTAAATCTCTGCGCTTCTCCAGTCGTAGTTCCAGATGAATGTGTCAACTACTATGATTGCTCACGTGGATAAGAGAAAAGATAATCCCAGACCAGTAGGCACGCAGAAGTCACCGATGTTATCGTAACCGGTCCGGTCTTGTTTGCCAAGCTGAATTGGTGTCCACTGACATTTGACACTAAAACCCTCTACATCTGTCACCCAAACACTTATCAATGAAGCACAATCTGAACGCTTGAAGAGAGTCGTGTAATTTTGATGTATAAACGATTATTCAAACGTAGGCGGTGTCCATACATGTGTTTGAATCCCAGCGATGCTACTGAACTTTGAACAATCGACATATAACTTAAAATCTGCCAAACAACAATTTGATTCTAAATCGTTGCCGGTTGTCACTGAACAAAACAAGCCAACTGCTTGCTGCCAATGTAAAGCATGGATTTATTTTCACCAATATTTTGTAATAACGAGCAATCACAGAGAAAAACGTTTTAGATTCGACAAAACAATCGCATGTACAGTAGATAATGTCTACCACCGATCTCGGTGATATAACATGATGTGGATCATCGAGGAGCTCCACAAACGATATTTTTGGCTAGAAATAACAAGAAACCAGGATTTATGGCTTCTGAATTCCATAAACTATCATACGTACCGGAAAAAGTTCAAATAACCCATGTGCTTGTGAATTTCTTCTGAGTTTCTGGTCCCTATAAATACTTGGTAGAAGAACGAACCACCACAGTTATATCAGATCTTGTAGGGGTAAGTGTGGTACATTATCGAAACTTGATCAACGTTGAACGTATATTGGACGGGAGTGCATTTGTTATTGTTTTTTGGTAGTTGTCACTCATGACTACAATACCTCATTATTTCAAATTCAAATATGATCATGCTCATTCTGCTTTGGTGGCAAATATTATTGCTTTCATCTGATTCAGTTCAAGACATACCCCAAATGTAGGGTACTCGTATGTTTTTCTACCCTCTGGTTTTAGATTGCCGAATAGTTCAACCGAAGTTCATGCATCCTTCCTTTCTCAGAATGCACCTTTGAAAAGAGAGTCGTTTTTGTATTTGANCAAAAACCTGGCAATTTTAAGTTTGCTGTGTTCCGACAAACATAATCTACTTTACCCAAACATGAAGTAGTGAAGGTTTATAGTATATGTGTAAAATAGAAAAAAACATCTAGCTGGTTTTTCAATCATGCCCAAGCGAAAATTATGTAAGCACAAAATATGTTGCATTTGCGTTGAGCTTCATAAAAAATAAACAAATTTATTTTACTTCCATTTTTTCATTATTGAATACACAAATGTACATTCACTTTCCAGGAAGAGGGCCGCGGCCATACAAACGCTCCCTGGGAAAACAGAGAGATGGGGAGGATGGGCGGTGTTGAAGTGGCTCG
>UZAN01039428.1:5157-48794 GCA_900618425.1 Echinostoma caproni | reverse complement strand
TGCCCAATACACCTCCATGTCCAATGGAGCCGATGACGACTGCTACAACCAGGAAGGTGTGTGGGTGGGTGGGTGGGTGGGTGGGTGTGTAGTTCGTACGCCTCCTCTTGGTTGGTTTGGAATCAGGGTTCTTGGCCAACTCCCTTAGGTGAAATACCGGTGGTCCACCAACCCGGTTGTATCCCCGAATGTTGGCTTTTCGTCCTTTCACTTTGGTGGGATAACACGTCCCCCACGTGAAGGCAGTGAGTAGGGCTTCCTAATTAGAGGCTATCTGAGACGCTTGGTCTTATGGGAGCATTTCAGGAGGTGCAAGGGAAGCGTGACCAACCGCAACTGTAGACACCCACTCCCGATCATACTGAAGCTTTCGGAGGCCGGGTATCATCAGCATTCTGAATCAATTAACCGACTGAAATCGAACCCAGTTACTCACATGTAGAACGCAATTACAAAATGTTTCTTTGATTACCAAACAGCCGATAAGACGGTTTCCTTAAATTTTACATATTTACCTTATAACGGAATAAACCGTTGAAAATGTTTTGGCAAGCGTCACACATCGCCTATCTCAGCACTCTCTGTAATGTGAATGTGCAAGGCAGCGGAGTCAATGGAACGCGCTCGTACTTTCAGTGATTTGAGACGAATACAGGCTGGACTGATAGCGGACAGAGGAATGACAAAGGTTTGACCACACCTAAACAGGGAGAGGCGGGATTGCGAGGACTTATTGGTAATCAGGTTCTACGCGGCTGGTCTTTAGCAGCAAACATCTAATGCAAAGGAAGCAAAATTTCATCAACCCCAAAGGTTCAGCAAAACTCTTACACATTCGAACTCTCTACAGGAGCAGTTTTCCAAGCGTTAGATAGCCTTATTGGGTGGAAAACATTTTGGACCAAACCATTAGTTACATGAATGTAGAGAACTATTTGATCAGGTTGTGACGTGAACTTCAGCGAAGGCTTCGTTCACTCTGCACACAGTGAAATTCACCATTTGTGTTCACACCCATTGATAGCATCTTTGAGCTGGTGTGGGAAGAAGCCCTCAAATTTCGGCCACCTTATCAGTTTCGCCATCATCGGGCTATTTTACCACCTAAGAATTACAACTTTAGTTGTTGTTTCACTCTATGTTGCATGAACTTCTAATTTGGTTGTCAAGGGAACCATTGTGCGGCTACAGTACCGCCACATTTCACTAAATACTTCGGTGTATTCGTGAAAACTATGAAAGTCAACCTGTAAGAAGCTACTACTTGGTTTTGTAAAGTCGTTAAGAAGCAAAACGAAAAGAAAGTTTAGATAACATTCTGGCAACCAAAGGGGGCGTTGTGAGGTTCAGAGAGTGTTTTCTTGTGCTACATTTCATATAACGGAATAATTGCTTCAATGCAAATGCAATCGTTTAAGCTTCTCTCTATTCCCAACAATTTACGTATTGCACCCTTCTTCTCATTTGAGGTTCTGACTGACTTTTCTGACATCTTTTTACTATATTGAGTAGATAATTCTGTCTGCATCAATTGTGGCGATATTGCCTATTTGGTTACCTTTTTCTCAAAGCAGCGTCACCTTCCTCAACAAAATGTATGCACATCTGGATTAAAGTTTGCCTATCCTTCCTCAGCCACTTTGTGTAGCATGCTGTTCTCTATTAGGAATATCTGATCACATAACTTAAAAAAGTTTTCCCGGCATTTGCAGTTAAAACCGATAAGTGCTTTTTTACACAAATTCACGGCGAAAAGCTCCGGTTCAATGCGGCGTTCTCCACTGAATTCCACAAAATTATGATATATGATTAGTCCCTCAACCTTACGATGTTTTTTTCATTTTCTAACCTTTATGTTTCTGCGATCATTGAAAAATTCTTTTATATTCTTCCTGTGATATCTGTTGCTCTTTATAAATAACACGTTTCCTCCCCGATCAATTATGGTCCCCANTCCCCGATCAATTATGGTCCCCACAGTCTAAACAACTTATTCGCAAAAAATGGGACGTATCTTCAAGCAGCAATAGCACAATAGCACGGCCTAAACCTTTCCTTAACTACACTAAGGTAGAACTGTTTATGCTCGATCTGACAGCTAAATTAACAAACAGATGTATCCCATCCACCCGGAAGGGTGAGGGTTATGGAATCAAATCTTAACAAATCTCAACTGCTGCGAATACCAACACCGAAACTGCATTCCTTATTGTTCGCATTTAACTCACAGCTACGTGTGAGTAGTGGTGTGAGATGAGTGGTATTGATTGACTTGAACTGTCTATCATCCGAACTTCACCTTGGCGCACAACCCCCAGTTCATCGATTCAACCATGCACTCGGAGGCACTAGACTTGGGTTTCACTCTTATTAGAGCTCATCAGTAGTGTAGTAGCGAAACTGGAGTCTATTGCTTCCGAATGTGTGGTTGAATCGATGAACTGAGGATTGTTCGTGAAGGTGAAGTCCGAATGATAGTCATTTCAAATCAGTCAATTTCTTATTGTCCTAAGTGTGAACGATTTGAACATGGTCAGCCCGATTTCCATCCTCTCTTTTACATTCATTGATCAATAGTGGATTCCATCAACTCTTAGCAGTACAGTATGTGCTGTCATGGGAGAATGTGCTGCCTTCCTTTCCTGTTCGCTGCTTACACTTTTAAACTGCTGTCATTGGCAGCGAAGTATTCCCAAATGCTGCAAACTAATCTCAAACACGTCAGTATCTCAGCTACTTCGAGGATGGGTAAAGTGTCCTTCTTATACCTTTTTCTTAACGCCCTTTCTTCTCCAAGCTCCCAACCTGTATTGAATGAAATATTGGACAATCATTTCTTTAACAGCCAGCAGCTTACACGTAATCAAGGTCGCGCTTTTTTATTTCTGTTCTCACATCAAGGAGCACCACATGTTGCTATTTTATCTCTTTTTCTATTTTCCGTTCCTATTTCTTCCCTACTTATTGTTATTCAGTATGCGAATGGTCTAATATTTGGCTTACCTTAACCCAACCCATCATCTCAGACTATTCTCTAAGATGATGAGAACCTTGAACTGAACCCAAGAAGTTGTTGTGCTACTATGTTCTTTTCTATGATTGATGTAGAACGATGAAATTCTCAATAGCCGTCTTCTTTGTGCATCTTGAATGGTCCGTTGGATAGAGAATCATCGACTCCCTATTCGGGTGTAATATTTAGCCTTCTCCGCACCTGGTTTAATCACATCACATCAGAGCTCCTCGTAATCAGGAGGATTGTATTTTATGTATTGCGTCTCAGCTATCTCGTTATCCTTATTCATCCTATAATGCGTTTTGTTTTGGCTTTTGTTTTGCCTTACTGCATTTATGGGTCTCTTATTATTTCCTACAATCCTTTCAGTAACGATCTAAAACTTAGATTCATATCCTCAGAGATTTCTTCCATTTTTATTCCCATCGCTCCCGATAACCTCAACCTGATCTAAGCACAGTGCTGAGCTATTTGTACATTTCCTGTTTGGTGCACGGCAGACTTGCTACTACTGGGTACTCTTAGCCCTGATCGAACGAATCCAATGAAGTGATTGCCTCACTTTGCTTCACTTGATTGTACTTCACTTCCTTTGTTGTTGTTCATTCTAAGTGCTTCTCATCCTGTTCCACACCGATCGTAAATTATTCTCATGTTCATGTATGCATGCGTGAGGGACCGCATTCAAGCGATTGTTTTATATTTTGATTCACAATAGGTCTGATTAGTTAGGCGTTCCTTGAACGGGTGTGCGACAATTTCTCGCCACTGTTGTGTTCCTCTTAAGCACGGTACTCTGTCACTGTCTTACATTTTTGCACACATAACTAATCTCTCACTCGAACTCCGAACTATTTCGGACTGCTGGCGCCCAGTGAGAATTACTCCCCTCTCCAAAGGAACGTCAAAGGCCCCAATAGCGAAGCGTTTCAGACCAATTGCTCTCACTTCCACGGGTTTAAAATCGATGGAGCGATCAGTTCTGCATCCTCTTCAGTTATCCCGTACCACCCCCGATGATATTTATCAGTTTGCATACAAACAGAACCGCTCTACATGAAATGCCGTTTCTTCTCCAGTTCATTTCATCTGTAAACCCCCTAACGAGAAAGCCAAATATGTACATTGTGCATTTCTTGACTACTATTCCGCTTTCGACTCGATGCGCTGTTCTCTATTAATTAACAAGCTCCCATCATTTGGCTGTCCCAATTATCTTCTTGAATGGCATGCTGATTACTTTTGACAAATATATCACTTTGTTAAATTAGGAAGAAGACGGTCAAACCCATCACTCAATAGCTCGGGTGTACTTCAAGGTGTTGTACAATCACCCTATCTTT
This sequence comes from Echinostoma caproni, assembly GCA_900618425.1. Classification (NCBI taxonomy): domain Eukaryota; kingdom Metazoa; phylum Platyhelminthes; class Trematoda; order Plagiorchiida; family Echinostomatidae; genus Echinostoma; species Echinostoma caproni. The sequence continues at coordinate 44,435 of UZAN01039428.1, read as the reverse complement.
TTCGATTTATATCAGTGACTTACCTATTACTCCCCCTGTGCGATAGTTTAAGTATGCTGATGATATCGCCAGTTCTGTGTCCGTATCTAACCCATAGGAACTGGTTGAACATAACACAGACCTATCCCAACACCCTTCGCCTTCCACTTCATCCGGTACTAGTCCTAATTCCGAAAAATGCCTTTAATGTATTTGTACTCTAATCCGCTCCCCATCTCCCACCGACAATTTACAGGTTCAATAAAAGCCAACGAGCGGGGTCAGCCATGTGAAATTCTTAGGTATCACACTTGAAAGTAACCTTCGCTGGTCCTTACATACCCAAACTGTTGCTCGCAAGTTGAAAGTTCCGTCATTTTAAATCAGAAAACTGCTCCACTTCTGTTCTGATCTATCGGTGATAAACGCTTTCGTTCCACAATGTGCTCTCCCGGTACCCATTTATTGCTACCCTATAATGTTCCCTGGTTTGCTGAAGGCCTATTTCAAGTTGTTGAGGCGTGGCCTCTCAATGATCAGCCGGGTATTTCAAGTTACATTAGCCGTTCTGATTGGCTATATGTGTATTGCCCATATTGATGCATGCCTAAAGTTTGCTAACAATATCCCATCTGATTGCACCCATTCTATGCATGCTGACCTACGTGCATGCAAATCCCACCCCTCCATCGATTCTAAGTACAAAATTATTCCGTCTCGCATATCTGCATACAGAAACCCTCTGATACCTTATCTTGCTCGGATGCTGACCGACAAGGAAAATGTTCTTTCGGAGCATTCTAATGCACTTATTAATTAACTCATATTTGTGTACGTTTGACTTTTTACCATTTCACCTAGTTTTTACCAGAATTGTAACGGTGGTCTATTTTTTGGCTGAAAGCATCTATATAACTGGCTATTTCTTCAATACAATACAATACAGTTGAAACGTAGGAGAATTATCCGGATCAGAGATTCAATTTATTTTTACCAGATTAACGGTAAAACAATATTATTTATAAAACCAATTAGAAATCGATTGCAATGACTTTCATCCTACTTCAACGACAATCTTTATCATCTTAAACTAAGCAATATAAGCTTACTGATAAAATCATCTCAGAGAAATTGAATTCATCATTAGGAAAATCAATTGTTTTCATCGAATATTCGCGTGTTTCTGTCCACTGAATCCTGTCGTAATTTGCCGTATAGATCGAAAACAGTCAAAAGTGGGCTAATTTTTTTATTGATTTTTTGTCATGGGACAATTTCAAGGTAGTTCGAGTGCTTGCTTCATACCGTGGTTTTGAATGCTTACTCACACATATAAATTCAAACGCACACAGATATATATATCCTTTTCACATAGTTCAATGTCATTTGCAAGCGAATGATCGATTCCGCATAAAAACCCGTAAAATTACACCCTGAAGCACCATGCAATCTGTAAAAATACAACAAGAACCCTACTTTACCGTTGTTGTAACTAATTTTAGCGATCGTAAAAATGTCATGGTGATTCTCGCCAAACGTCACGAAACAACTGGATCGTACAATGTTTTCAGTTAAGGGATGGGGCAATATATTTCTTTTCAGTAGCCACAGAATGGACATTGAGATTCCGGACAGTGACTAGTTCAAAGTCTGCACCCGGTTGAAACAGTAGAACAAACCAATCAATGCTATTCAATAGGTTGATTCCTATGTCGTTCTCCGGTTGTCCTTCCAGTTCCGTCAATAAAGCAGGTTATGGATTTTCAAGTGCAGAAGGGCGATTTTCTGTATGGTGTGTTCGAATAGGGAAATTGAGCTGCTGGAAAATTAGGCGAGAGGACTTTTATATCTCAATTTAAAACGAAATCTTCCATTTAAATTGTTCTCAAATCACTCATATGCCCAAACTTGGGTAATTTATGAACGCGAAATGTCTTTGCGACGGGGATAGCATTACTCACTGTTCAACCGAGGTCACCCATGAACCCGATCACACTAAACACTGTCGAAAACGTTTTACCACTCACGTGATAGTCTTGAGCCCATTACCTTCCCAGACGAGGGACTACTTCCTGCTGCTTTGGCGTTCGTATTTGGTGGTTCAAAGGTTAGAGGTGCACCCTGAAAATAAAAAGATGTCGAGTGACGCTGGGAACGGCTCTCCGAACCAAACACCCAAGTAACTTCATGATCATGATCATGACTGGAGCCGTCTTATCCTTTACAAGGAGCCAGCCGTAGTAAAATAAAAAGTAATGAGTAATCTGAGTGAAGTGGTTGCGAGCAGACAAAAGAAAGTGTCGGTCACTTGAATATCATTTTGCAGACTTTTGTGAACGTGGAGCACTCAATAATATGTACGAACCAGAATTGTTGTAGTTTCAAGAAATTCATAAGTAGCTCGTGGAATGATATAAACAGTTACAAACCCATGAATAGGCAACGCTCACGAGGAGAAGTTTCTGAGAAGATCAAGCGATAAACTTTGAATGCTGCACGCAACTAAGTAACCGATTTCCAGGGATTCCAGGGGAACGTAAGATCGAAGGAAAATATTTTTTTGGAAAACAGCGTTGTAATAAAATTTGGGATAATTATTTTAAAGGCACTTGGTGAAACGTATTTCTCCTCATGTCCCATCCGTCCGACCTCTTCAAACGAACACATCATACAAAAGAACACCTGAGTATTTAAAAATCTGTGAACCTGGTTGTTCCGAGGAAGTGAGAGCGGAATTTGGCAACGGTTCATGTATTGATTTATTAAATCCTGTTAGTCGTTTTAGTTTTCTGCCTTATTCTATGTGTAGCTCGTATGGTTTTTCGCGAGCTGTGTGCCTCTCTGCTCTCTTTCCGATTGCCGCTGTAGTCATATTTTACGGACAACGTGAACTCTGTTCATGAACTACTCATCGTGGGACCCTCTCTTAATGCCTCATCTTGGATCCTCGGCAAAGGCACCTTCTGTATTTGTGACTCATTCCGCTAACGTAGTCAGTTATTTCCTTCTTCTGTGTTCACAGGGGTGTCCCACAAGGCACTTTGCATTTTTCGGGCATTCTATCGGTTTTGTTTAGATAAAGTTAAACTGAGACAATTAAGCCGAATATAGTGATGGGACAACTTATAAAAAAAACACCAAAGTTAACCATTTCACGCATAAATGTTCGCGAAGAATTGGGAACAGTGAGGGGGTTTGCATTCTAAAAGCATTAGGTGCATTATTTGACTGTGGTCTATATATATACGACGCAGTATCTCATTGCTTCAATGGTATCGGTCACGTGCAAGAAGCTGAACACAGAACGAGATCAGGTTAGTTCATTCTCTATTCGTATTCGTTTCTTTTCTGAATCGAGATAGTCTGTACGCTATCGTTTAACCGTGCGTACACTTATCTGGACTCAAACTACAGAGAATCTACTGGTCCTATCGCTGTTATTTGTGTAAAACTATCACAAACAAATATAGTTGCGCTGCCTGAATCGTGAAGCACTTGTTATTAATAATTACGGAAGTATCAGCCATAGACCGTCGTGTGTTCTTAATAAATGGTGGAAATACGGACAACACTTCGAAGTTGAAACCAACACGATTGTCCATCAAGTCTACCCAAAAAAGTCAAGGAAACTGTCATCGATCAAGTTAATATCCTCATGTACAGCAACATGACTCAGACAGACACCTGGAATCAATAGGCAGCAGGATGACATTTAATGTCGGACCAATCAATCACGATCGAACAATCAGTTATCTGGTACTCCACCCCATCCTCATGCAGTTTAATGCAAGCGGAAGGTGATCACCATGACTTCTTGACCGTCGATCACCTAGATACCTCACCGAAAGACATTCATATGTCTGCATTTGGTTGTTGCTCTTCAGATTTCATCTCGGTCGGTGATTGAACGATTCCAATCTAATTTCTTAATTTGGGGGCTAACAATAGAACAAAACAACAACAACAACATTGAGAACAATGGCAGCTAGTTCTGTTTGTGTCTATGAAATAAATTGTCGTGCTCCTTCAGCTGAGTTTCGTACTTTTGTTGTATAGTTCTTTCCATATGGTACTCTCCTGGTCTAGAATGTTATAAATACTCAAGTTACATCGTAGCTGCATCGCTACAATAGAGAAAACTCTCCAATTATACGATTAAATGATACTCTACATCACTGGTTCGATTTGTGTTCTCGGCTGGGTCGACCTAACTTAAATATCGAAAAATCGACGCGGAACGTACACATAGCTTGCTACCCGTTATGCATCACGAATAGGTGATATTTGTCCACGGAACAACAAACCGGTTTTGGCATATCGTTGAAGTGCTGATGGTAGCTGTGCATGTGAAACAACGAGCGCCTCGTCCTGCATCATCCCATTAAGGCACTGGAATCGTCAAAATGCCAAGCATTATCGAGTGACTCATTCAGGAGACAGCTGACTTTTACAGTACCGGCCGATTGTAATGCACTAAAATATTTTCTTTATGATCAAATGGAGTTTCATAATATATTTATTACCTATATTAATGCCTCAGGTATGGACAATATTTTATATCTTGTCTACTTCGATCTACGTAGTTCCTAGTCTGCATGATTGTCAATTAAACGTGCTTGACCTTGATTGCCAAGGTTAAATAATCTCAATATGAAAATCAAAAACATTATCAAGTATGAAAACGCAATTTTTTCTGATAGGAATGACTCAATAATTATCCCAAACTATTTTCATAAACCCTTGTCATCTCGGTTGTTTGCTTGGTGTTGCCTATACAAACCCATAAGTGTTTCACAGGGACCGGTTGCTTCGGTTTCGATTAGACCTGTATATATGGGACAGTTATATATATTCAATAAAATCAGACTTTATCGTTTTAAGGAAACTTTATCTTGGGCTGACTAAACCCGGAAACCTTATTCCGTTTTCAGTCTGCTTTCGGTAATTACGAAGCAATGTGCTACGCAAATTAAATGCCTAATTCGGGTTTTATAGCCCCTAAACTATTCCTTGAAATTAGAGCAAATTCAAGTTTCTATTTTGACAGCTTTTCGCTGTTGGTCGGCAACAGTGAGAACCCTTAATTCCTAACTTTCCTATGGTTATGCAGTGAATAAGTTCAGCCAAACGGCAACTCAGCGATTGCGTGTTCGAATCCACCCACTACCTTCAATCTTATATATATATATATATATATATATATATATTGACATCTGTGAACATGAGCAACGATTCCGGCTAAGCGTTGTCAAATGGGATGACAAAATCAACAATAGTATCTCTTCTTTGAACAGACTCCTTATTCTTTTTTAACATCGAGGACTTCTGATGGATTCCAAGTCCGCATTTAACATTTGCTTCGGTTTTACCCACTGGGCAATGAAACTGTTCAGGATATCAATGGCAATCAACAGCAGATCAAAATATCAAAAGCTGTACCTTAACAAAGACAAGATTCCGGTTTATTTAGTTGATGAAAAATAAGCACACAATTTACTTATAAGGTAAAAAATATAAATGCTTTTTTACTTCCTTTTTCTATTTATTGAATATACAAATGTATAGTCACCTAACAGGAAGAGGACTGCGGTCAAAGGCTGTGTGGGGAAAATACAGATATAGGGAAGACCGGTGGCGGTGGTGGAGCGGTTTGAGCCCGGAACACCCAGTTCACTAGTTAGTGACCTAACCACTTGGCCACCACCGCCCTTGAAGAGTATCTAAGCAACTTGAAGTTGCATAGTATGAAACGTGCAAGGAGGAGAATCCTGTTTATCTTGGGGGGTCAGAGGGTTTGGTTGTAGTGGAGAGAGAAGAGTGGTGGATGCATATATGATAGAACTGAAAGCAAAAGGCGAAGGATTAGAACCATATCACTAGATGCGTTGCGAACGAGGAGAAACGAAGATGAAGAAGGAATATTACGAGAAGCCGTTTTGGCACTGTTTTAGAACAAAGGACTGCCGAAAGGACAGAGATCGAGTTCGTTAACATAAAGCCGAACAGAATGGAATAGTATATATAAATTCCATGGCCGAAGTGAAGCGAATAGTCTAAAAGCTGCAATCATAATAGGCAAACAAAGGTTAGAAAAACGCTCGAATCTACCACCGATAGAGGATCTGTATCGCAAGAGAAAGTAAAACACAGATGCATCCTTATGGTAACAACTGAATGATGAGAAAACAGTAGTCCTAGAGAGGAAGGCGGAAAAGAACAGAGTGCAAATGAGATTAGAGGGTTATAGTAGGTCAACGGTGTGAGCGCTATACCTTGTGCGATCAGGGACATGGACGGGTATCTGAACTTCTGATCTGACCGCGTTTGCATGTGTTTGAGGAAGGGGGTGGGGTGGGGGGGGGGGCTAGGGGAGGAGCACAAACCGCTGGCTGTTGTGACGACAGCTACAGCTATTTTGGTAAATTGTGCGATAGATCTTAAATTGCTTAAGAGTGTTCACTAAAGGCCAGTCAGTTACACAACGTTCAGAACTGGTTAGAGTGCAATAAATAACAAACATGGAATTCAAGATCACATCCATAAGCCTTGAAAATTGCGGTTGCATACACCAGGATCAGATAGAAGAAGGTTGGTGTTAATTTCAGGAGAAAAACTAACACGAATCAGTTCTTCAACAACTGAGGGATAAAGGGATAAGTAAGTGCTCAACAAAAGACAATTAGATGTTGGATGGGAAAAAAATCGAATTGTGAATGTTGGTGGGAGTGACTTGCAGGCACGTGTAAAAACCATTTGCCATTTACTGTGTAAATCTGAGGAGTGTTTTTTCAGGATAAACAGGAAACAATAATCCCGGGACTTGAAGTGATGAATCGACAAAGGCCCCGATAGAGCGGGGTTTGACATCGGGCCGGATAACAAAGGAGACGCGTAATACTACCAAATGCCATTTGGGGAGGTTCAACTTATTTGGTCAGTTTTTTAGTTCCGTCCACGGTTCAAACCTCTTTTAGATCTTTCGAGAATGATTAGCAGCACATAATCACGTGATTTTCTTGGATTCAGTCATGACACACCTGTATCAAGTATGTGAGTATAGTTCGAACTCGGGTCATATCACAAAATTTATGCGATCTCCTCCTCACAAAGATAGCAAGATATAGTATTTCCATGGATTCACTTTCCATCTCATAGGGAAATATATGCTGTTTAGAAAACTTGGATTGATCAGAATCAATGCCCCTACGAAATACGAAATCACTTCTTATAAATCATTTACCTTTGTGTTGCACTACGCCAAACTATTCTCTTATTTTTCGCTGTAACTACTGAACTGCTTTACTTTCAGTCGTAACAGTCCAAGTTGCACCAATTGAAGTAGTGAGGAAAGAGAACTAAGAGCATTCAGTGGGAGGTAAACTTAGGAATAAATGTTCTTTATCTATGAGAAATTCAATGTAAGTCGGATATTGTAAACTGAAATTTATTTCCATTTTGATAATCATGCTGAGCTGAATCAGCGCTTGTTTGAGAGACAAAGAGAATAAGAGTCAGTGTTGAAGAGCGGTATCTATTGTAACGCATAGACTCAAAACAGGAGACGTAAAACTACAGCGTAATTTGCTGTGGGCGAAAGTTGGAATCCACCATTTACAAACCGCTTTGAGTTATAAAATTGAATTTATTAATTCGATCCTTTACCTATTTCACACGGGACTCACTGCCTCTCTAAAGTTATTTCGAAGGATAAAGCTTTTGAACGAAACAACTCTCAGTTGAATTGAATCACATGACAATACCTGAACTGGTTAGAAGTTCGTTAAACTTTAGATCGTGTGTTGACTCGATCACAAGCCAGCATTGCGGAGAATGAAATGTGGATTGCCTGACCTACCAGAAAAATCTTATCCCGAAATAAAAAGACAATAAACCTCAGTGAGAAATAAGTGTGAATTCAATGGGTGACACTGTGACAGGTGTAAATAACAGGACCCTGTATGTCCAATAGCGGTTGTGCTTGATTCGCTACCTAACTCTGAGTCCTTTTTACCCATCTGAATAATCCATGAGTTGGCTCCGCGCTTGTCTGCCCCTGTCACTTCACATTCTCTCCTCGGTCTCGACAGCCACCCGGACAAATCATTCCCGACTTACAGTTGTTCGTCTTGGCTCTACAAACACACACACAGAGTCATTCTTCGTTTATCCTCTCGTCCACGGATTTCCGAGAGTGTGAAGGTGAGAGGTGGAGGTGGTGGGGAATGCTGGCGATAGTTGAGGTGGAGAAGAAGGAAGAGGAAGATTGCCAAAAGTACACACGCAACTGCTCATTCGTCACCGTGGTCACTCTTTGATCCCGCCCGACTTGTTTTCTACTTCTGGTTGCGGACTGGTACACTGGTACAACCCAAAGTCTGAATAATTCAGTGGAGTTGTGTCAATGGTATCTACCTATGTCCATGGTTGCTCTGGATATTGGGGGGAAGGACGGGAGGCAACGGTTGGTGGAATTCTCGTATACACGGTCGGTGAGGAGGGAAGTTATCATACTGTTCAGATTTTCAATCTATTCAACGTTACGGGTGGGGATCAGTGCCAATGGTACTGAAGGTATTCCCTATTGATCAGATAATAGTCAGCGGAATGTAAATGTTCGAGTCTTTATGTACCTGTTTGTATGCTTGTGGTGATGGTGGTGGTGGTAGCGGTGGTGTCCTACTCAGTGTGTGTGTACTTGTGCAGTAACGCATACACAAAATTGTATTAGAGAGTCCACTATTTTTTTACTCTTGTTCCTCCCCTCGTGCCACTAATGATGCGTGCTGTTCTGACCATTGGTCACGTTGCAACCAAACCAATCGAGCTCTTTTTCTCGTCATGTCCGCAGGGAGTTGGGTACACACCTGAAACGAATTATTTGGGTCTGCGAAATAATGCCACGATTCAGTCCACAGCGCCAGGTTCCACTAGGTTACCTTCAGACTAGTTTATTACAACTGGGACCACAATGCACCAGTGTACCCTCAGGAACAGAGTTTACCCAGAATTATACAGGTCCCTTTCGTCCGTGTGCAGCGAGTACTCCAAACCAACTGTGACGTGGGGAGATCATCGCGTTTACTGACACAGGAATCAAGTTATGCTGGGGGTTGACCTTTTTTATATTGATCATATCCTTTTCCTAAACGAATACACGTGTTCCACTTGATGTATGTGTTTGCATGTGATTGTTGAATGGGACTTTCAATATGTTAGAGCAGCCCTGCATTCCATCGCCGGATACGATATCCGTTGCTCCACAAAAGAAAAGCAAAATGAACATGAAAATAATCGACACAATTAGTTTTTTGTACACGACAAGTTGGAGTGACGCAGGAACATATTTGTTGCCTGGAATTCGGAATGGAAAACCTCGTGAATGTTTTCACCAGGTCAGTCCATTCGACAAATTAACTTTTCGCACGAAATCTTCCTTATTAGACTGTGTATGTCAAATTAATCGCAAACCAGTGACGCGTAGCCGAATTCGAAACGAATTCCAAAGCAAAACAAAAACGATTCTCACTACGGTGCTAGACTAAGAAAACATTATAAAATCCTATAAATAATACTCTAATCTCAATTAAACGACCAAAAGTACTTAAGTAACGAAAGCCGAATGTGATGTTCAAAGAACAGCGAACACGTCAGTCACAAATTGTTTCCATGTCGAATTGAGAAGCGATGGGCCTCGAATAAACATATGTGCATCAGTGCGGGTGTGCATAGAAAACAACGATAACCCATCAAGATACTAAATAAGTTATCAATAAATTTACGGACTAATTGGAAGGAATCTCAGTGCGTGTTGAAAGCACTAAAACCTTCGGTACATTGTATTGTACGCACAAAGAGAGAAGTAGCTAGTCAAACAGCTTTGATTTGAGAGAAAAAATGTAAAAGTTACACACTAATGGTGTGTTTTAAACACAGAACCTCCTGATGGTGACCTACATCACCTGAAAACTACCGCCACTACCACAAATCGGAAGTAGGTATCATGGTGATGGCAAAGTTTCCTCGGCATTAGTTCCTCAACGCTATTCACACAACGTGTGACTGTCGTTCAGATAGTTGGGCACGATTTTACCGTGTCACCACAAACCCCGGGCAGTTATTTCCAGGACACAATCAACTCATATCTTTTCACGGACGCTACTATCAGTGGGTCACAGAAACGCATTCTGGATTTCCGAACTTCGTCTCTCAGATATTGCTGCTCGCGAGAAACTTACAACAAAAAGTACAAGAACTGTGCCTCTCACACATAAGTTTATAAAAAAGGTCGGCAAAGCTCCCTGGATGGAACAGCACTCAGGTTATCAGATTCTAATTTGACGATAAGCAAACAAACGGCTTGAAAACCTCCAAAAGTATGCATACATTGTCAACCGTACTTTCTGGATTGGTTAAGATGTTTAAAACCCAATAGGCAAAATTACGTCAACATATTTACTTGGTTAGTCAATTAACTGCATGTGTGTGTGAAAAAAATGTTGTGATCAGAACGCTAGAATTTGAAACCCATACAATATCTATGATGAATTTCAAGTGAGTTCGGTATGTGTCTGATGAAGTGTTCATTGAATTGCCTTTTAGCATCACAATAAGAACTGAATAATGGAAAGCAGGAGAGACAACGAAAAATACTACTGACTCTTTTCCAGTAATTGACATACAATGAGTTATTTTTTCATCAAAACTTTAGTTTGTTTAAGAAATGCTTCACCTGAAGGAAAGCGGCAACCATTATTTGACGGTAGATAATAACTCTGTTGCCCTCGAGCAGTAGTCAGCCGTAAGCTGATTTGTATTCCAATGTAAAGGATTCATCATCCGCCTCAACCTGGGAGTAAAATTGATCCTCCAATACAGCTTGCTAGCCGTTACGAATGCATGTGGAATGAGTTGATCTCCCGACACTGCATATTCCCCTTATCGTTTATCTTATGCCTTCGAAGACTTTACTTACTAGTCCGATTTTGCAAACCGGTGGATCACAAATTTGCAAAATGAAGGTGGTTCTGAAATCAATTTAACTTTCGACAGGTAGGAAGGAATTTTCAATGTGGCAACCCGCGGATGTATTGAGATTTTAGCGAAATTCATCGATCGCTGTCAATTGAGGCACATTCTCAATTAGACTGCTCAGCTAATCATTGTTAATAACTTGACTTTGCAGTGTTCTCAATTTGTCTTATTGGTTGGATTTGTTCAGTGAAATGTTGCGGCTTTATTTTGCTGAAAATAACTTAGTGCAGATATATTCAATAAACTCCAGTTGCTCAGAGATAATGAATTGTCTAGGCTGCATACCCAGGAAGTGTATTATCTGCGGAGAATGGCAACAGTAGATCCCGGAAGATAAGTGGTGACCTGGCGTTTCCCGAGCAGATTCTCTGATAATGCAGGCGAATTGCGTGACCACCAAGCTTTGTCAAAGTGTTGCATTCAAGTCCCTTTCATAAAGTGTCAAAAATTGTTGATATTTTTCCTTTTCTTTTATCGGATCGAGATTGTAAGCCTGGGAATCTATGTTTGGCTTGAACAGAATCGAATTATTTGGGAACACCAAGAGCAATGTGGATGTGAATAGAATCAACGGAACATATGTATCAATTTTCTTTGAGACCTGTCTTATGATATTCGTTTCAATACCGGTACCCTGGAAACAGTATGAACCATTTTGCTAGACGACACATTGCTCCGATCTTAACCGATTTCCTTCCCTGTACCCATCTGTGCCCTGGAGCTGTCATCCACCACGAGTGTTCACGGTGAGTGTCCTTTATCTAAACAACGAAACGAGACGTAACTTGGCGGAAATGAAGGGCATCTTCTTGTGACAGAAACAAGTGTAAGCAATTGATTAAAAGGCTATAAACATAGTCTTTCAAGTATTTCACGAACGATTATAGAAATCATTTGAGTATGTGTGCTGCTGCCTAGTTCCAGATAAATGGAGTTTCCTTGAAGAGTGCTGCATTTGAGTTTGATGTGCGGAGAACGCAAGCCCACAGGATTTTGATAGAACGAGACCAGCAAGAAACTTCAACCACATATGCAACTAATCTGTGTTAAGTTGACATTTCTTTTTGTAGCCAAACGCATTAGTACAAATCCGGCCTTTCCGTGTAGACATCATTAATCAAACGATGTTGAAATATAGACAAAATCACCACGTGTTAGGAAGCAGTAAGGACGCTAGTCTCATGAAATAACAGTGAAAAATAAGACGTGAGAAACTGTGAAAAACCTTCCATATAGAATGTAATTCAAGATGCATTAATTACCACACAAAGAAGGTACCGGAGGCACGCATGATAATTATACCCGAAATGGAAAACTGTTGAAACGTTATTCGGCTGTCAGAGACGAAAGTGAGTGAACGAGTTACCAAAGGATTCTTTTGTAGTAAATAAATAAAATAGGTTTTGAAAGTTGTTCTCCTAGTCTTTCTTCCACTCGAATGGTTAATGATAGCTGCACAAGAACCGTTGGATAGATGACTGATAACTGATATCTTGCCTTGTTGCTTGATCATGCATTACTTATTTTTCTAATGTCCTTTCCACAAGTGAACACTCCTCCCACCCCCATCGACAACCTATTTGAATAATTTTCGCTCCACTGGGAAGCATTGTGTTTATCCTGCTGTACCATATTCATGGTACGGTCAACAAGTATTGTGTACTATGTATTAACCTTGAGAGTTGCGGAAGTGCTGTTGACTATTTGATGTTTCACACAGTCGCAATAGCGATGCCCTTCATTTTTATAACTTGAATCAACAGTATTATCGTAGAACCAAAACACCTGTGATATTCTGAAAAACCTCCAAGTCCCATCTGCATATGTTTTGAAAGACAGCTGAGAAAAAAAGTGGAAGCCTTTCATATATCGTGCTTAGTTTTTATACTCAGCTGTCGGTCAGATGTCCTTATTTGGTCCGTATATTCGAAATTGTATGCCTTGCTGCACTTAGACCAGCATCAAGAACATCAAGACCGAGGTAGCATATACACATGCCAAATACAGTTCTGTCTCAAAAGTATCCCATTTGTGGTATTTTTTAAATTTAATCGAATCCAATCCCCCCATAATAGAGGATATGTTTATGTGAGGTAGCTAAGTATATGTATATATATGTATATAATAAACAAACCTTTATAGAATTGTTTTTTCTGATTCATTTATACTCAGCAGATGGAATGGTTCAGAATGTAGCGTATACTCTCAATTCGTCAGTAGTGGTTGACCTGGACCATAATGAGTTTAGAGCCAACTAAAGAGAATGGAACAGTTTTTATTAAAATCAAATTAACATTGATAATAAGTAAGATATAAAGTTTGTGTACACTAATAGTCAATTGGTCTGTCTTTGTTCTTAAGGACTTTTTCGAGTCTCTTCAGGATGGAATCCACCAACTTTCTTATGAAATCATTTTCTATGTTATGTGCCATTATGTGTTGCACTTTTGCCTCTAATGTCCAGTGTACAGGTAGCACATTGACATCTCTCATGAAAACAGTAAACGGATTTTTAATCACATCGATATCCGGGATATTAAGGGGAAGTTGCCTGAACTGGACCTTAGAGTCAAGCATCTTTTCTGAAGTCTAAAAGTAAATAATAAGTGAAACAAAATCCCTAACTAAAGAAATTTACTAACCTCTCGTGAAACATGACACGGGGCGTCGTCCAGAAAAACGCTGACTATTCCAGACGACTTTTCCTTTCATGAAATTCTGGACAAATTTTCGTCTTTACTGATGCAAATTTACCACTATTCATGGTACCCTTGACTGATGTCCACCGACAAGGTTGACCATGTTTTATCCCTGCCCAAATGAATAATCTCGAAGGATAAGAAACTCTTTCATTCGGTGGAATAAGTCCTTTTGGGAAATCCTCACCATAAATAACTTTTTTGTGAGCCTTCTATGACTCGTCGCAAACCACGCTTTCGTCTGCGAAATAAACCAGTCGCCAAAATGACGCACGTTGAGATTTGAATTCTCGGGCAAAATCAATAAGAGCCTGCCTTGGCTGTGCGTTCAATGCTGGCTTTAAGTCAGCTGAAACCTGACGCATTTTAAATGTTTTCATTCTTGTTTGCAAAAGGGAGTATGAATGGCAAGGCAGATCTTCCCTTTGGATTTCTGCAATGTTTTTTCAGAGTAATACGAATCACGTCGTCCTCCTGTTTGAATGTACTCGGTTTACGGTTTCCACAAGCTGTTGTGGTTGTTATTTTCCCATGGATTATCCTATATATTGTGCTTTTGTTAACGTTAAAGCATTGGGCGAGATTTTATATGGAAAATCCCAGCTCATGTTCTCGTACAATTATTTTTCTCTCTTCTTCACTGAGATAACGAGAACTTTTGTTTCCAAGCGCTGCTTGCGTCATTTTGGTGACAACAATACGAACATTCGAAGCTGTGCACAAAAATGACCTTGATTTCAAGGTTGACTGTGACTGAAGTGGTATTTCTCGAATTCGTTGAATTAGATGTTCTTATTATCAAACCTTATTTAATGCAATTTCTCTGGGTTGTGATGAAATTTCATTTGGTTATCCAATAGAGTTGCTATAATGAATTATATATTTAATAAAATAATGCCTCATAACAAGCAATCGAGATGGCAAGGGTTTGTGGAAATAATTTAGGGTAATTCTTGAGTCATTCCTATCAGAAAAGATTGCGTTTTCATACTTGATAAAGTTTGCGGTTTTCATGTTGAGATTATTCAATCTTTGTCACTGAAGGTCGGGGAAGTTAATTCGGCACTCATGCAGACTAGAAACTACGTAGATCGAAGTAGATAAGATATAAAATATTGTCCATACCTGAAACATTAATATGGGCAATAAATATATTATGAAACTCCACTTGATCATAAAAAAATATTTTAGTGCATCACAATCGGCCAGTACACTGTATATTTATGTATACTGAAATGCTAATCTGTGTCCAAACATTGTCTTCATAGGTGGACAAAAATCTACGCATACGGACAGTTGAACCACATCATTTGTCAGGAACCTCACTCGGGTAATCGGCTATCCGTAATGAGTGTTNGTTCCAGTTTATTGATGCAATACATAATAAGCGTATGGCAGATAGTCTTCTCCCTGAAAATTACAGGGATTTTCACCAGCGTGCCATTAGTGGAAACCACCCAGTTTAGCATAAAGCACTTAGAGGAGCGTGACATCAATTTGGAGCTGCTTACAAAAACGGTACGTTTACTTTCGTTCCGTTGCGCGAATAAGGTTTCGCTTATTTTGAACCAAACTGCCTATCAACAGAAGAAAGTCGTAGCAGAAATGGTCTGCGCAGTGTAACCACTAGTATGGTAATGTTACCAAGCGTTAACAGATAGAGTTCATTGATAGCTTGCATAAATACATGTGCATGGATGAGTTTAGTTACCCACTGGATTAACTGCCAGATGACTGTACACCTCACACGCATCCCGTTTATAATACAGAACAAAGTCAATGATCAAATACCGTTTCATTGATATACGTACAAATTGGTGTAATATTGCTACCATCAGTTAGTCTCAAAACTTCTACTTAAGGAAGTGGTAAAGTGTTAACATACCGTTTAACTATTCCAACAGTATTGCTCTCGACAGATCAAGCGACCTTTAGGAGCGAAACAAGACTCTAAAACAGCCGTGTTGGCTGCCCTGAGGGTCGAAACGTTTCACGGTGGGCAAAATACCATTAAAACCATCCTTATCTTTGCATATATCTCCGCGAATGCCTCAATTAGATTCATCTTTTGGCAAAAAGATTGAAGTGGAAATTATCTTCACTTCGATCTTTGTGGACAAAACACGTCCTCTTTTTCACAGCCGAACAGACATTGTCATTCGGTATACTTTTTTATTACACACCTAAGTGTGATGAACAGCAGACGGAGTGGATCCCATGGTCACGGGGACCTGCTATCCAGCGGTGAAAACCAGCAACCTAAGCCGCAGGACTTGGAGTGGCGAACCACATTAGCCCCCGATAGGTTAATCGTGGTATTGAACCGGACAACAGAAGAGCTGCCTACCACCAAAGTCGGGTGGCGGTGGCGGGACTCGAACCTCGGACCATAGGGTCCAAAGAATGCCGATGACAGCGACTAAACCACTACGCCACCACAACCCAAGCAACTTATACATCCATAGCCGTCCCCCTCCCCCTGCTCCCCGACACTTGGATACGGAACAGCTGTCTCATTTAATTGCCGTAGTGAGAAAGCCGCCGGGAGTAGGTTGCGTTGACTATTTATGAGAATAAAAACTCATAGTCCATTTAGAATAGTCATCATCACCAGTGTTAATGGATGTCACAAAAAAACCTGAATGGACACTATAACACAAACGGGACAAACGTATTTCCTAAGCAACTCTTGATACTGAATGTCAAACGATGCAACAGACTCCGTGGAACATTCTGATGACCAATAATTTTCACTGGTGCTGACAGAATTACACCATTCAACGTCACGAAGGCCTACGGGGTATCTGCACGCAGGAGCAAGTGGCGTTTTATTTTGATAATTAGGTGTGCGACCCGAAGGATAATTTCCCTTAAGTTGGTGTTCGCTGTTCTCGTAGGTTTTCATGGTGAAGTCGGTCGAGACAGAGCAAGGGAGCTTGTATGGAGAAGATGACTACATTCAAAGAATACACTCTAAAACTGGACACTGTATAGTTTATTCAGCTTTAGGGAGAGACAACTAACTAGCATAGAAATACTACTTATCCAAGCATAGAGATGGATCAATGTAAGAATACCAATATCAAAATATAATATAAATGTTTAGAACCGCTTAACCGATTTTAATTAGCATGCACTTAGCATTGATTGGAAAACAATTTCGCAAACAAGAATTGTTTTCAGCAACTTAATTTAAATAGCTTGCATAAAACGTTCAAGAAAAATGTTAACTAAATAAAATTGGAAAATATGGATAACGTCTATTGTTCCCTGTATTATATCTGGTCCGGATTTGTCAAAGATTAGGATACGCGAATGAGACTGGGGTAGCTTGGTGGCCATGAGAAATACGACGTCGTGATAAGTTGGTTTTGTGAACACAAGAGTGGATCGTGGATCTTAGTTCCACCTGCGGTGTTTTATCCGCTTAAATTGTTGTTCTTAAACCTGGTAAAGGGAGCAAAACGCCCTGGTCAAGTTAACCAAGTGACCTAACTCGACAAGATATGAATAGATTGCGCTTGTTATTGACCTTGTCATCCAATTACGCAACCAAGTCGAATGAGTCTCACAAACTCTGTGAATCAAGTGTCTACACGTGCCACTGAGGTGCGTTGTTCCACAGCGCAGACTTGATTTAGTCCGGGGACGAAAAACGATCGGAGAACCGCCTTGTACCACGTATTAATTTTCAGCGAATTGTTTCATGTTCCTGTATATGTGCGGCTCGTTTCGGCTTGCATGGACCAAGGCTGAGTTCACGTCGTTACGTTCATGAGGTTAGCATCCTGATGGGTCCGAAATCAAAATCTGTTAACACCGCATATATTCACTATTTTTGTATTTCCCCCAGGCAGCTTTTGTTTAGCCGCAGCCACTTTCCTGATAATTGAGTTCACATTTGCATGTTCAATAAAAGAAAAATATCATATGGATACATTATGAAAACTCATTAACTGTTTCATTGTAATGTGCTTCGTAATCTTAACTCACGCACAAGTTTATTCATCACAATAGTCATGTCTTAATTAGTATTGATCGTGAGAAAAATGCTCTCCGCTCTGCGAACCAAACTATTTGTATTTGTATAAGTTTTGCAAGCTGAGATATGCTTACATTTTAGTTAAGAATTGTACACTGGTCGTCACACCGGAGAAAATATAGAATTATAGACAAATCGAATAGAGTGCTGTGTACAAAATGTCTCCGAAGTTTGAACCATTCAATTAAAGATTGACATAAATCATTTATAACTCGTCCCTTATTGATCAAGATATGATACAGGGGAGTCTTCATAGCACAATCTAGCCCACACGCTTTAATCGATCGAATCTGAAGGCTATAAGTGTACGTGGCTGATCACTCACATGTGAGATTTATTCATCGATCGAAATTCCACGGACGATCTTAGAGCTGTTTCAATCCAGATACGGTGAACGGTTTTACGAGTCACGTCATTTCTGTTTGAGACAAAATGCACACGCACAAACACACAAACAAATCGCGATGAATCGGTTTAGACTTCACACAATATCTGAATGAAGTCGTTCTGCTTCAAAAATGGTTACATAGAAAAGTTATTTCGGAAGAAAAACTGGGTAAAAATCTTTGAGTGGTGGATAAACTAAATAGGGAACATTTTATTCGATTTCCTCTCAATCGGCCGGAAAACCAGTTTCACTTAGAGCGGCATCTAGGCCCGGAGATTCGTTGGTGGAATGCACCCAACCGTGGAGTTGTATACATGTAAACAATGGAGAATTGTTCGAGCGCAGTCATACAACTGGTAAAAGCCGCGCGCGCACCCACAAAGAGAATCCGGAAAGACCGTTCGGTCAACAGTAACAAAAAGAACGTCAAATTTCTAAATCGAATACCTCTGGGGTTCCGAAGTTGGATACGCTAAACGGACTGCCACATCAAATCTGCGCAAACCTCAGCTCTCACGGCTGTCAGATCAAACAAATTCAGCTCGATTCATCCATGCGGACGAGGAGGAGCAAATTGATGCATTGGGAGAGGGGAGAATGTGTGTTTGGTGCGAACGTTTGAAATAGGGTTTTTCCACATTCTCAAACATCTCTGTTCAAGCTGGACGCGGAATTTGATTCAAACAGACATCGAAACGTTTTTGCAGCTGTTTTTTGTTTCTGAAGTGCATTCGAGTGAAGTTGACAGTAGTGGGATCGCACCGAGGCTCCCATGCATAAACGCACTTGCGTGCAGTGTGGATTTTGTGAAGAGATCAAAGAATTAGGGAAGGAACTGATCATTTCATAATGTGGACTCGCCACTCGGTTCATCCGAGGACGGGTGCGATTTGGGAATCAGCTTTAACTAAATCATGGTTAATTCAAGAGTTTAAGCAGTTAGTGCTGATCAGAGTCAAGGTAGATCAAAAATGGACGGAGCAGCATGTGATAAGCGAAAGGGGACAACCATTCAAACAGCCGGGGTAGGGATGTGAAACATTCCTTAGCTATTCGTCAACAACAGTAACGTTGACTCTGGTCGCTGAACTGTTCACGCAGCTCCCTTCATTTGATGATATGTTCGAATTGAAAGATGCGTGTTTTCCTAGGGAGTCAGTAGAAGGATAGTGTGTGGCTTTGCTAACAGCATTCTCCTGTGATAAGATAAAACTTCAATAAAATTTGTATAATCTCCGTTTGGCCGTTTTTGAGTTGACCCAGTTGGTAATGAGTATCAAAAAGTAGATCTATTTATTTATTTAGATCTATTTTAAATAAACATGTTCTGAACTCTCGTGGAGATATGCACGCACATAAATTACACTCCTGGTATGCTCTAACGGAACATGTAGCTAGCATAACTGGAAATCTGTCAAGTGTTCATCTTATTTTTCCTTTTACAGTGGTTCACATATAACATTTTCCCATGTTAATAGTAAGCCCATTATTCTAAGCTTTGTATATTGGTGACTGATTTTGATACGTGCACCCTAGGTCACTTGTATGTTGTTTATATCTTATGTTGAGTGAAACTGCGTGTTAAGAGCATCGAAGAGCTTGCTTTCCTTTATTATAACTTGTCAACAGTTCGCAGTAATTCTGCACCCCAGATGGGATTGCTACAGCTAACCGTCGGGTTTATAGCTAACACCTTTTTTCAAAGGGAAATTTGTCGTGTATATGGCAAATAAGTTGTGAATTGAAAAGCTGGGAAGCACTTGACACCTGTTTCGATCTGGTTTGGTCTTATCAGCAATGCGAAGTCATCGACCCAACTGGGGATCGAACCCGAGACCTCATGGGCAGAACGCAAACATGCTACCCACTCGGCCACCGGGCAGCTGTTCAGACCATTTTTCCATTGATATGTTATAACACAACCCATCTTTGCGAACGTTTTGGAGGCCAATGACCTCGCTCATCTCAGTATTAGCCTCCGGGTTATGACTCGGTTGGAAAGAATCACAAAGTCACTACTTATTTCATGTGAGTAATGTAGGATTTGATTCAATTTCAAACGGGGAATTCGGCGTGCATATGGCAACAAGCTTACAAAGATGGGTTGTGCTATATCGTTTAAATGGAAAAAATGAACAAAAAAACAGTCTGATCATCCCCTCTGCAGCCGAGTGGATAGTATACTTGCGTTCTGCCTATGAGTTCCCGGTTTCCTTCCCCAGTTTGGTCGATAGATTTGCACCGTTGATGAGACCCACCCAGGTCGAAACAACTGTTAAGTGGTTCCTAGCTTTTTAGTTCACGCTTCATTTGCTACATACACGACGAATTCCCATTTGGAATTGAATCACATCCTCCATTACTCACATGAAACATCCTTTTTTCAAGGTCGATGGCGAACACCTTGAATGCATTACGACCTCAATTATTTATAGGATTGGTTGGTTTAGTCTTTACAAGATCACCGGAATTATGGTGCTTGCATTGATTTTATTATAGGCATCTCACTCAATGGAAGCGCAATACTTCCCCTACAGGGTTTCATGCATCTTACATACAACGTATTTTGGTCTATTTGCGTGTAGTTTTCATTCATGTTGGGACGCATTTACAGGACGCACGTTTTACTCTCCTGCCGGGAGTCGAACCGTGAAACTGAGGGTGGGAAACAAAAACTCTAACTCCGGAAGTGCGGTGCCTAGTGGCAATGCATTTTCTGACTGCATCACAATAGGACCACAATTTCACAAACTAGCAAGCAGGTGAAGCAAGGGGGAGCTAATCGAACCTTCAAGGGCTGTGACTCATACTCATCGGTTGAAAAAAGAAAGCATGTTGAGTTGGTTTTTAAAATCTGCTGGCAGTGTAGCAAGTACCTTGTTTAAACCGTCTTTTGAATAATTATCTTGTTGTTCATTAGATTGGGCCAATATTAATGACAATGACACTGCTAATAATGATAATGACGGTGATGACGATGATGATAAAAGCTTTATGAATCATCTTTCTATTGCGTTGTAAAATATGGAACTTCAAGATATTAAAGAGATGAATAAAGAAAGGGGATATCACTAGTAACGGTGAATGACAAACAGAGATGACCTTGATTGATCACATTAATATCATTGTGGGTAATGACTCCGAAGATCCCATAATTAGTAAATCTGTGGTTTTTGGAGCACGCTATTCTCGTAATGGGAAATTCATTTTCCAATCGCCTTTAAACACTGAATAAGCGAACCGTACCTTCCCTCGGGTTATGTAATGAAACGTTTACTGCTGAGGAGCTGGAGTATGGTTAAAGATGCTCCAGATGCATCTATAAATAAATCGTACTGAAAGCGACCCACAGAACTCCATCCATGATGTTATTATTATTTGTGTTATCACTCCGACAAGATACCGTATTTTTTACGTGATCAATTCGGTTTATTCGGCCCACACGGGTTTGGTATTTCTCTCCTGTAATTTTTCCAGGGATGCAGTTTATCAACTCACTGTATATCAGGATGCATTAGATACATTCTTCCATTGGAATACAACTGAATAAACTAGAACGAGGTCAGTGATAGTCAATTGGCGAGTGAGGTCGTCAAATTAGCCAACTGGGGTTCCTGAGTTGGAACCAAGCCACCACCACCGCTTATCTTCCCTCTGTTTGTATTTCCTCAAGCTGTCTTTGTGTGGCCGACGCCAACTTTCTGAAAGGTTAATAAACATTTCAATAACCAATAGAAAAAATGAATCAAAACTGTTTATATTTTATTTATAATGATATTCTGTCACGTGCGATTTGAAAATGTATTTAGATGAATAAACGTTGAATCACAGAGTTTAAGGAAACACAAGACCATTCGCATTCGAATATCTCCACTTACAAGTGAGAGCGCAACAGGTTATTTGTAAAACTTAGAAGTTTCTAAAACGCGGCGCTCCAAAATGTTCAGATGCGGAATGCGGTAAAACTAACTAGCCCATCTCAACCAAACAGGACTGATAACCGTATTTGTTAAAATGTCCACAGTGTTGATCACACTCTCGTGATAAGGTGCAACGATGCGACAATTTAAGCCGATTACAAGAAACCAGTCAAGTTTACCCTTCCCGCCACAAACACAGACCCCATCCCCCCGGTTTCATTTCACTCTCAGTGGTTTTCTTTTGCACCTATACCAGTGCTCGTATCGCAGATTTGTGTTCAAGTGTGAACCGGGAATAGTTTATCCAAATGAATAATAAGCTGTTTCTGGCTAAACAATTCCTTAAAAACAGCGACCGATTGGGAGCGTTAATTCTCGTTTTCTACCAAATTTACGCAGAATCAGAACGCAAACATATTGCCCAATGCACATCTGGAGGAGCACTTTGTTTATTAAACTCCTGGAACAGAGAAGGAGGCAATTAAGAAATTATAAAATTGATGAATGGGGCTGTTTTCTGTCGGAGCGAACTGCTAATAGAAATGATGAGATCGAAAATGTTACGCATGATAAAAATTCGCGGAAGTTGTCCGTGTGTTAAAACAAATCAATTTTAATGAGAATAGATCCCTGAGCAATCGTTTTGAAAATCATAGCCTAACACTCAGGCTAGTGGCTCGTTTACTCTGCAGATCTGGTCGAGGCAAATCAAGTTTCAATAGTCAATGTGTATTTCAGTGTCGAGCATTAACAATCCCGCTGTTGGATCAGATAAAATTCCTTCAAATTATTTACTAAACTTCCATTATCGTCATAAACAGGATTCGATCTACTTAACTAACTCAATTATCATAATTGAGGTCTATCATTAGGAATTCAGTAGACTGATCTGATGCAGCGAATCGAAAGCTTTTTTCCCATCATTAACTGCATAATTATTCGGGCTGAAAATTCTTACAGTACCTGATTCATTCCATCTGTGTGAGTATCTATCTGTTATGTTATTGGTTACTTCTCCTGTTCGTGTAATCAGTGTCACGTGACAAGTAAGAAGCAGCTGTAACTATTCATTCCAGTTTAGTTTTACTTGTACCATGAGAAACGGATCAAATCCTCAATCTCGGTTATTTATGTTTCACCTGTGAAGGCTTAGACAGCTGGTAAAGCTCAACTATCGATCCTGAGAAACTATATTTACCACGCAGAACGAAAACTTCACATATACACACACGAGTGAAAGTCCTGTGAAAAATAGCACAAGCATTGGGAATAATCTGCAGCAAAGATACACCGAATCCTCTGGGGTTCAGACCAAGGCCCAAAATATGTTCTCTCGAGGTGCTAAAATCTTGGGTTAACGATACTGACGCGCAAGGAGGCTCTTTGCGTCAGATATCAAGAACTAATTCATGTTTTTGTCACAATTAGCTTTTTTGCGCAAAGAAGAATAATCGGATGGAACAGTACATTTTCGATCCTGTTATGTCTCATCTCTCGGAATTCGAAAAAGTGAGTAAATTCCAAACATTACGACACAGCATGTTAGTCAGTAGTGTATGCTTTTAAGTAATATGAAAAATCAATAAGTAAAATAAAAAGGATCGATGAAAACTACGCTAGATCCCCTACTTTTCCCTATTATTTATTATTATTTGCTGTTTCTTTTCAAAGACGAATGAAATTGACAGTATGACATAGTCCTTGTGTATGGAAGAAATTTAGACCTGTTATGAAAACCTCAGCTTGCCACTAGACCCAGGCCTCAGAGTGTAGCCCCCTCTCATTTTTAAATGACTATTTATCCTGAAACTGNTTGAGTCTGTCGTGATCTAAAACCGCTTTGGCTCTAATGACGTCACAAAATACAGTAAACTAGATCGTACGCACGTAATATTTTGTCTAATTTATATGATGAATTCTTCGTGTAAATAGAGCTAGAGCTGAAAACTTTGGAGGCACTGAACAGCTGCGACAACCTGGTCGGGTCTCATCCGTGCAGTGCAAAACCATCGCTAGCAAAACCGCATTCAAAGGAAATCACGAAATCGAAAATATGTCACTGGGTTTTTGATTTGTGCATTGATGTGTTTTCAATATTTCAAGCTCCCATTCTTCGCTATGCAATCTTTCTTTTCTGGTGAAAAAATTGTACAAAATGGTATCAGGAGAAATTCATTCATTCTTTCGTCCGTTTTTGTTGTTGCCTCTGTATACTGTAACCGATCGACTCATTCGTTTTGGCCAGTGTTGTCCGGCTTCAGTGCCGCTGTCATTAGTCATGACCTCTGTAACCGATTAAACTCAACACGTGATTCACTAATAACTACCTCGCTCAAACGCGTGAAAGGGTGCGTTAAATCAAGGTTACGATGACCTTCGGCCAGTGAACTGTCCAATTTTATCGGTGCTCTAGGAAGTACCCCTGAGATCATCGTTCGACCAGTGGTACCGGTAGGTCAGTGCGACAGCAGCTGTTGATCGATTGGAAACCGAACATCCTACTCCATCTAGGTCAGTCGCGAATATTGTTCGTTGTCTGCACATTTACATTTGTGACGGAAGCCATAGATCAACTGACTTTCGCTTCCATCAGCTAAGGCTACGTTACCGATTGGTCCAATATGGGTTGGAACCCAACCCTGATTAAAGCGTTGATTAGTGCATTCAGAAGAGCAAGTATTCAATCTTATTTGACCAGGTGCATGACCATGAGATTGTCTATTTCATCCTTTATGCTGATTTCCTCATCTTCTACCAAAGATAAAAAGTATTCCTGTAAATATTTCCGAGCGAACGTTTGAAAGGTCTAATCACACCCTGGTCTATTGATTGTAGCACTGAAGCAGAGTTTGGAGGCAGCAGTGTTTATTTTACATTCCAAAATGCTGCGGCTTTGTTGGAGTGAGGGGCGTTATCTATAAATAGCACAATAGAGCATGCTTGGAAAATCTTATTGTGGTTGATATCGAACAACCGATTTTGGAATGATGCAGCCGTGATAACTTTTCTCCAGTCATGCACAGACAAAGTAGTAAAGTGACGCTTTCCTAGGATTTCTTGGTACCAGAAACCTAACATTGCTTCTGCGAGCTTCTTGAAAGATAAAGTTATTTCACCATGATTGAAAGTATCACAACCAACATAGCCATGGACAAATTGCCGTAACCTCGCTCGAAATTCATCCACTGCATCACGCAGTACCGTCAAAGTTTGCTAGTTTCTTACTGAATACTACGTCTGTTTCATCGTGAGCGAAACCAACCTTTAGAAGCCTTTAAATCACTATGCTGCACTTTTGTGCTATTTCAAACACCTTAGCAACTACACCCTCCACAAATGGGAAGTCTCCATTCATTTTTCTCAGCGGGAAACCATGCCAAGGGGGAATCACTAACTGCCTGGAGCTTGAGATTGTTTCTCAGGTGTGCTGGAGTTGATAGATTCTCTAATAATCACTGTATTCGATGTAACAGTGTAATCGGTGCTCTTTGAAATACTAAGTTGTTTTACTGCACCGTTCTGAGTAGCACCAGGCTCATTCGACATTTTTGACCCATTCCGTTGCTCTGTGATTGTCAGGCACTTGTACAAAATCGCATCTTTGATTGCTGGCACCTGTATGCCTTCTTCACGAAGGTTATCCAACTAGCAAACAACCTCCTGTTTCAAACCAAGACATGGCATGAAGGACGCAAACCAGGAGAATCAGTCTTATAGGTTGCGTTACGCTCCCTGAATGAGGACCTCAAGTTCATTGCAACCGGTGGTTAGAGACCCTGAGTGAGATTGCTGAGTATTGCAAACAGTGACGCTCGTGTATTCACTCATAACGATTATAACCCTAATCCCAATGAATTTTCTGTCTTCTCGACTCGAGTCTCAACATTCTTATCTACCTGCTGCCCCTTTATCCAATTGGAAAGCCTAAAGACAGCAATCCAAACCACCGTTCAAAAGTGCATGGTTCATGGTTTTAAAAACTCATGTGTGCGTCACACTAGCTGAATTTGACATTGCAAATTGCTTGATCAATGGCCAGTCCGTACATCGGTCAGCGACCCAGTAAGTAAGTAACAGGAGATGCGGCATAGTGAGGGGGACATTTCATGGTAGAAACTTTTATAACAGGAACTCCTAAAGTTCCAGCTGAATGTGTCGCCGTTCACAGTTCACAACTCTTTTCTTATCTTTTCTGTATAATAAGTCAGTCTCAATATGTAACCAAACTATGGACCAAGTCTGGTCACCAATATCTGCTCGAACGATTTCCTCCACAATAAAACATATTCCTTTAAACCAATCAGAATTCAATGAAACGACATCGGTTGGATGAAAACACCAGGAACCGTGATCTGCAGTTGCAAAAGCCATATGTGTTGAACGACATTGTTTACACTTCTTTGTTTGATGTACACCAGTCAATCTTCCCAGTCATCAGACACCAATGTATAATCTTTTTTGTCTTGTTTTCAGTCTCTGTAGGGACATGGATAGTGCACACTTCTGACGAGTCACGACAAGGAGCAAACAATTTTCGAGTGCTTTCCGTTGGTCAACATAAAGAATACAAAATTATTTTTCACGAGTCAATTATTCGGCTGTTCCAGCAACATAACTGTGCGGTAAATGTGAAGTAAAAGTCCGCTCTAGTGGATTTGTAGCATGACAATCTGAAACTGCATGGAAGACCAAATTTGGTTAGAGACTTTCGACTGGAATTAACAGAGCATCAACTGTCTCCCATCATTGCTGTTGGGCCCGAAAATACCACTGAAAAAGACACTTGAATAAGCATGAATTGGCAATTCAGTTCAGCCTGGATGTGAGCTGGATGTCTCAAACAAAGGAAAGTTTACCTTGACAACAATAATTTCCCCGCTAAGTCCTCGTATCATTCTACTCCTGTTTTCCGATCCACTATCACAATAGACCAAATGGGTCAGTGAGCGCTCGATGCGAATAGTAATACTCGCTTTCGTCCTGGTCCTCCGTACCAGAAAATCTGATGATTCACTCCTGTTCACCATCCCCGTCGTTTCAATGAGCGCCATCAATCCCGGCTGGGATACTGCCTATTACTTGTTTAGAGAATCAACATAGATCATGTGATATGATTATGAATTCGTCGTGTAAATGAGGCGTGAGCTGAAAAGCTGGGAAGCACTGGACAGCTGTTTCGACCTGGTTGAGTCTCATCAGCAGTACGAATTCATTGACCGAAATCAGGATCGAACCCGAGACCTCACAGATAGAACGCATGCATACCACCCACTCTGTCACCGGGCAGCTGATCAGACCGTTTCTCATTTTGAATTTGCACGATACAGCACAGCCCGTCTATGCGAGATTGTTGCGAGTATCGGCCCTTGCTCATTGCAGCACCAGCCTCCATGATCAAATCAAATCATATCCTCCATTTATCCCATGAAACAAATAGTCAGGTTGTGACTGTTTCCAACAAAGCTATATCCCCGGAGGCTAGTGCTGAGATGGGCGATTTTCGATACTCGCAACAATCTCGCATAGACGGGCTGTGCTATATCATGTAAATTCAAAATGAGAAACGGTCTGATCAGCTGCCCGGTGACAGAGTGGGTGGTATGCATGCATTCTATCTGTGAGGTCCCGGGTTCGATCCTGATTTCGGTCGATGAATTCGTACTGCTGATGAGACCCAACCAGGTCGAAACAGCTGTCCAGTGCTTCCCAGCTTTTCAGCTCACGCCTCATTTACACAACGAATTCATCATCAAATCAAATCAAACCCTCCATTTCTCCCATGAAATAAATCACGTGACTTGGTTAAGCATTTCGCCATGTAAGCAGCATATCTCACCCATGATTGCCTAGTCACAGTTCACACCAGATCCTTCCCCCCGACGATACTCCTCGTTGGCGAACAATTAGATAAGAGATATATGTGCATGTGTGTGTGCATGCGCGCGCTTATAACCTGCGGAATTTCACGGCTCAATGGAGTATATACGATAATGAAGTGAAGATCTGCCGCATACTCCACCCCGAGGCTCACCTTTTATCCAGTCACTGTCGCGCGAAGTACTGTACACACACACACATACACACACACACACTAATACAAACACGCGGAGGTAGGAAGATATCTCGTCCTTAAGCATGCTGATTATGTTTTCGCATCATGCAGACCTTTGTGGTGGGATGCCGGGAACAAAGGCAGTGACAGTGTGACAGCGGTGATTACCTTTTGCACCAGTTTTTGTGCGGACATGGGACTCAATGCATGTCCGATCGGGTGAGCGCTCGGTATTGGGTACTTAGCAGGTGGGTGGAGGAGGAAAAGATCATGGAGAGAACAAAAAAAAAGAGAGATACTGAATGATAGTGAATGTCAGTGCGATGAAATAGGGCAAGGAGGAATTTATTCTATGGATTTGGGGGTAGTTGCCGCTTACAGACAAGGGATTCGATTCCCTGTCTCGACTAAAAAAAAACGGAGCAGAAACCGCAGCCAGTCGAACATGTTCAGAATGTTCACGTTAACGCGTGCTTGTCTCTTTCTCTCCGGTGTGTGTGTGTGTGTACATGGTGAATGTTTTTTGGAACTATTCAGTAAACAGACAACTGATCAGGCAGAAGTTGGCTGGGTGATGTGGTGGACCCCTAGCGATTTTGACGGTGGTTGTGGAAGGAGGGAGGGCGCGGAGTTCGAAAGTACGGGACGCCAAATAAAATGATAAACACGTATGTGTGCTTCAGGCAATTGAGTTATACGCTTGAGTATGTCTGTATTCATCGACATGAATGAATTATGGCATTCGTATGTCCATTAATATGCGAAAACATGATTATGAAATAATCATGTACATTCCGTGTGTGCTCCATCAGCATCATTGTTATGCATCAACACACAAACTGATGAATTGTGTATCTCGCAGGAAATTACCCGCCAAATTGATGAGATATTATTAAAACATGTATTATCAAAACGTGCTTGTTTCCGATGCAGTTAATAAAACTATATGGAAAATAGTCAAAGAAAAACTGATAATACGAGCGCTAAAGCAAACGGTGTTGTACATGTACATAGTATCCAATCTTCGGGCAAGGAAGCCCCGATTCAGCTGACTGCGGACTACTCGTGAGTCTTGAGCAAAGTGGAAGATTGGGCGTCCCGGTCAACCGTAGTAGAAGAAAGTACCCCATACATCATGACTGTTTCTCAATGACGACTAAACAGAAGTTGCATGCTGAGGATTGGAAATAAACTCTGGATAAATAAATACTGCTTATGCCACACGGCCAGTCAAAAGCCGTTTTCAAATTGAAACAATCAAGTGTGATATGCACTTTTGTCCCTGGAATCATAGCGCAGTTCGGCTGGAATCGAATGGGCTAGACCACTGCTAAGCACCGAGTGCTCAGTTATGTTACCCTAACTGCATGAGATAGACCGCTCCGAAGCATGTTTAGATCCGGGCAAGGTGATTGCAGTGAGTGGTTGCACTATCCCCAGGCGTATGAACGAAAAGACTTGTGTCGTACACTCATTCAAGTACTCTCATCGAATATATGCGCGTTACTTTCGACCAACTTACTTTTCTGTTTTTGAGTTTGGTAGTTTACAGCGGGCTACAGAGATAAATTTCTGAGATGTATGATGTGAAATGTTATGCTGCTGGTTTAACTTTTTGAAAGTCATTTCGAAAAATATACTTGTCTGATAAATGAGACGAAATTCCTGTTGATTGAGAGATTGATAGGAGTAAGTAAAAGCGACGTCAGTTAATTAGTTAGTTAGAAGAATGGAAATTCCGATAAAACTGAGAAGTTACAATTGGTAAAGGATCTGGACAATCCCTGGTATTGGAGACCAGTTTTGACTACTGCTCATATATTTGTGCGGCCTAAGGTCTATTCACTGTGGTTCGAAGTCAGGATAGAAGATCTGATTTGTTTCTGAAAAGCTCATCAGATTTAATCCTAAAGGTCACAGTTAAGTTTAGAGCCAGAAGGAGTAAGGAGAAAGGGTACAGAGCAACCAATTACTCTCACTATGGCAAGCAGTTTTTCGCTTAAATGTAACACTACGAACTTTAATGTTTTAACTATGAGTTACGTTATTTGTTTCATGAGGAGTGACCTCGTAATAAGCTTAGAAAAACGGGTCGAGGGACAGGGATTCAAGACTTGCTTATCGGATAGACATGAATGATTTGACCAAACAAATCACCACTTTTGCTTGTTCCTGGTAACAACCCATCAGGTCCATGGTACATATATCTCGTGTATATAATTCAACTTTGGGCGTTAAAAAACTTTCTTTTAGTAGTTCATAGGTGCATCCCAGGAGTCGTTCTGTGACTATTTTGAGATTTTTTCAATATTTATTTCACCAAACTTGACATCAGTGCTATCTGATTACTTATTTGCCAGACATGAGAAACCCATCCTTTAGTTACAACCAAAGTTATCATGACTCTCCAGTTTCAGGTGAACCAACGCAACTGAAGATTGATAGATATCACGGTATACTCCAAGGAATTTGATGCGATATTCTGAGATCACGTAACTCTTCATTCTCTAAGCGTCTCATCCACTGGGACACATTAATCAACTGATGATGTAATCATTGTAATGTCCATCGTCTAATACATTTCCCATAACTAACTAACAAACTAATTGAGAAAATATTGGATGAAAGCTATACTTGAAATAATCACGCACTGGTAACTAAAAGCACTTTAATAATATCAGATCTGGATCAACAACGGGCACGTTTACTGTATTCCACCTCCAAACCATCTGCCTAATTACCACTACATTACACAGCTACTGCGAATACAAGACTATCAAGGAAACATCCTTTCATAAAGCCTTTATCGTGGAACATAAATAAGATACGGTGGACAAATAATAGGCTACATAAACTATGTTCACAGTGCTGTTCATCACCATATGAGTTTGAACAGAATCATGTTTTTGGACCGGGAGTGAAATACTCAGCGAAGGAAAGTTATCTTCACATGACTTGATCGTGAGTAAAAGCTTCCAGCGCTTTTTTGTTTCAACTCCATCACAATTGTATGCGAATTTTTTTATCCGAACGTATTTGCGCTCCATTGTTTTTCCCTCTGCACATGAGCATTGGTGTTTGTATTGCCGCCGTGAGGCCGCGAATTTCCCTAATTGTGCCGCAGAGCGAGAGAGAGAGAGAGAGCACCTTACGTGGACGATCAAGCATAAAAGGATGTGAATGACAGCGAACGCGACATGATCCGCCACCCGCCATGCAAATTATTGTCCAGTAAGTTCCGGTTGGACGAAGAACCACTTATTCATCTAAATTATTTGTGCACCCACGGTGATATGCGCGTGTGTGGTAGAGAAATAACTATGAGCACTTTGGTGCTTCTACGTTGCTAATAGTGATCACCTTGCTCGCACGCACACACAAACAGGCGCGCGTACATGCACACCGTCCGGTTTATGACCACCATCAAACCAGTGCATATTGTTGAGACTTTTATTCGGGTGATCTGAACCCTATCCCATTAACTAAAACAGCAGTACCGGAAGTAAATAATATTTATTTACTTGCGTTATATATGTATCAGTTTCTTTACACGAATTCATTGTTTATCTGTGCTAACTTAGAAATCACTTTGTTCAGTATAAAGTGAATGATATTCTAAGTTCTCAGTTGATCAAACTATTTTTACCATCTAATGTGAAATGAGGAAACGCGNTTTTTCTGTCCCCGCCACTAGTGTTGACATTCGTTCGAATACGCTACGCTCAGGGGTATGGCGCGCACACCATCTGGATATGATATTGCCGCACATCAGACGCAACATATCTGTACTAATACGTTTATGTTTTTGCTTTAGTATTCAGTACCGGTAGGTAACCACAGAATAAGAGAGACCGGGATGAAATGACAAAACTGTTTATGGTTTCCTACTACCTACCGATCAATCTCACTTAAAAAGCTTAAATATTTCCACCCAGAATTCGGGCATGTCAAAGTGATATGATATGATTGTTGAGTCAGTCACAGTTTGCGATAGATAAATTAGTGAACAGATGAAAAATATGTGACGAAGTATTTGTAAAACCCTTTCGAACAGCATCTATTTGGTCTGTGAAACAACCAACAAATTCAGTAAATCTGAAAAGCTGTAATCGTTCGACTCGTGTTAACCATCCTCAAGTTTTGCATGTCGAGTGGTAGCAGGGGCACTATACGCATACAGTCCCTAACGTATCTCCTCTAAAGTGCTATTGTCTGATTCAAAGGTATATTAACAGTTCACTTATCGTATATGTTAAAGCAGCGTTACACTTCCATGAGATATGCGAATTGTAAACCAATCTTATCTATTTGCAAAATTCTCGGTTTCAGGTTTCCATATTCTATTGAAATCTCATGAGATACATGACCTCTATTGTTCCCATTTCGCCCTTTCGCAACACCTAGATTAATAAATGAACAAACCAATCACTCAATCTTTCCTACACTTCACAATGAAGGCAACTCACCCCGGGGGTAATAAAGCTTGCAAAGTAAACCCAGTTTTTGGGATGCGCACACGAATAATCGGGATATCGACTTTCTCGAAAACTAACTTCGCTATCAACACGCCACATACAATGTTGGGAATGATATGAGGGAAAAACGCAAACAATTGGTTAAATGCAGCAACGTCGAATGCGGCAACATAGTCACCGGATTACGTAACCGTTACAAAACTACAAAATGATAATGTATAAGAAAAATAGTTTGACCGTCAGCTTCTTACTCTCGCTCTCTCGGTGTCTCTCCGTGGATCTCTCAATCCATAGCACAGTGTATCATCTCGCTACAAAGAACATCTCCTTCATGCAAATAGATTGTCCCTGTCGTAACTGCATTCTCCTTCACGGAAACTCGAAAAACGGTAACCTAACTTGAAATGGACGAAACTATCGCATCACTTATTTGCACATCAGTTTTTCAGAGTTCGTCAGTTCTTGTTGCTCTCTGCGGATCGTGTTTCATACCAAGCTGCTTGGAATGTGTGTGCTAAGACATTTTATGCACATTTTTTGTAAAAGAAATAGCAGAATTCCGGAAGCTCCCACGTGAAATTGATTCGTGAAAATCGATTCGAGTGACACCCAAACAATGCTGATAAACGACATTCGTCTTGGGACGTCCTTATTCTCGACACCAATTGCTTTTTGAAAAACAAACATATTTCACGCAGTAATTGTGAGCTATTCGCAAAAAAGTCTGACGTGTTTTCTGATTGGAAAAAGGACGGGATCTTTGTCCGTCCATGGACGACCTCGGTTACACATTTGAATAATCGAATTGTTCGGGTGATTCTGGTGACACGAGGGGAAAACTGAAAAAGCTCAAACATTTGAATGCGTGCCAACCCTGTGGCGGGGGTCAGTAATGTGGTCTGTGACAAATCAATTTGGTACCCGTATTACTTCCCTTCCAAATAATTAGCCAAGCTGTTCCGCAAGCATTCGTTTACCTCATGAATGTTAGAATTTCTCATTTACAACACATTCATAATATACATTCAGTCTCAAACTCGTAAATTATGCTAATTATTCTGTGAGCATTCGTATTTAGATAAACATGTATTGAATCTCTTTCAGTTTTCGTTCATTAATTCCATCAGTACATGAATAATTATGTGACGTAACCCCTTGGCCTATAACCGCACTTACTCACTCACGCGCACACACACAATTTGTACGCAACAGTTAGCACAATTACGTCAACTTAATTCGATTTGGTTATTATGTTGTGATCACAGATAACCTACCCACCCCCGTCGACTGAATCCTCATAAACGTTGCTAGTCAATAATGAGTAACAATCGTGTTACACTCGATACAGACTTATTTATTCGATATTGTGTTCGATGAAGTTCCGCGATAAGCAACGCTCTATTTATGCATCACAGATTTTTTTTCATTTTTCGATCTCGTATACGATACGACATTGACCGCTTTCACATCATGCGAGTAAGAGAAAAAACAGAACCAGAATAAATTAATCAAATCTTATGTTTCAGATCAACGTTCATACAAAAAGATCTCAGCACACATTCGGGGGACGCATAGTCCAGGAGATGTACTTTCTAGCCTGATGGGAACCACAAATCGGTTATGAAAACCTGGTCGCCGTATGGCCAGCGTGGTTCTCTAACGGGGAAAACGCGAATGCCACTTCCACTGAAGTTGGCGATGGCGGTAAGTTAGAAACAAAAGTTCATACATGCACACCATGCACCCACTATTCGATCATCGCCACCACCACCACCAACACCACCACAACTGTCCAGATTCTAGCCCGCCTCAAAACTGACCTCACCAGACAGATAATAAAGTGTGCTTTGATGTTTGACAATTGGAAAAAAGGTGGCAGAAAAACAGTTGCACTCAGGAATCCAGTCATCAGTATCTGTACTCTAAGATCTGAATGTACCTTCATTAAGTATATTTGTATACATTCATTATAATCGAGTACCCATTAGCGTAAAACAATTCCATCCTGATAGAACACATTCATTGCAATTTCCAGTACATTGAAACACCAGTCGAACAAGTGGCAAAAGCCTTATAAGTTAACCCATAGAAGAAACAACCACAAAAAGTAAAAGGTGCCAATAGATCGGATCAGTGAAGTTTCAAATCGACTTGGAGCACATTTTATTCGGTAAACTTGATGACGTTTTGCGGTAAACGTCCAGGGAATGGCTCGATTCTGCCAACAGTGGAACTTGGGGGTTTCTCTGGCAATTGAAGCTTCATGTGAATTATGTGCCAAATATAGATCTCAGTGTCTTGTATTCAGAGCTTACATCTTTTTAATTACTAATGGGTTGTTAATCTGAGGCAGAACGAAGCTATAAGCATGAGCTCGGGGTTTCCTTTATCACGTTTCTATCAGGTTGCAGTCTTTTGGCCAGCAAAGAACAATATTCGATAATCCAATGTAATCACAGAAGTTCAGCTCTGAAGACTACCCGAAAAACCGTTTTCGAAATATGCTGTCTAAATCAGCCCACAATTTGCATTACATTACATAAGCATGATAGGCGACCGATTAGATATCATTGTTATTAACTAAGTGGGGGAAAACAAAATTGATTTTGTCATAACCCGGTAATATTCGTTTCACCACTTGTGTTCCGCTGATGCGATCATCGGTTGTTTCTTTCACCGAGGTGACTTGTTTCTTACCCTCACATCGTTCAGTTTATTCCCGTTGCAATTGTCTCTGACAAATTTTGACGATTCACATGACCGCCTGAACACATGAGCCGACTGACGAAACCATACCAGTTGTCTAACGATCGGACGAGGGCGGGGGCGAGTGGGAACAATAAACGCCACTCTGTCAGGGCCAGTCCGCCATACAAACATCTCCATGTGTCCCGTGCCTATGATGATTGCTTATCTCCGTTGTGCCCCCCCCATTAATTTAGACTTTTGCTGCACGTGTCTATGACATTATCGATCGATTGCCAATGCTGACGGATACCACATACGCACACTCGCTGACTTACTCTATCACAGAATCGATTTGAATGAGCCAATCACATTTCACTATTGAACTGTCCGCTCTGAATGATTTGTTGTCGGTTTGCCTGACTGACTTGACCGCATCCCCACCGACATGCAATGCCCTACCTATCTGTCTACATGACACTAACACGTACACAGCTGTCTTCTAGATCTATCTACTGATCAGTGTATCACTCTCTAAGCTGTGTGTGAAATGCGCTCCAGCAAGAAGAAATCGAATTTCCCGGTTAAGCTTATCGATCACTAACTAGACTCTCAATGGTCTGTTTCTTCTTTTCATTTATCATTTCTGATTCATTTTTTGTGCTTGAAAATTACATATGTACAGGACGACAAATGAGTGTGAGGAAAACGACACGAAAGATGAAGTTAGAAAAGAGAGGGAGAGAGAAAAACGCGCGTATTTGGGCGGCAGAGAATAGAGGGTCGACAAAACAAAGACTGGTTATGCGGGGACTTGGGTAGTAACCGTTTTGGCGGGACGCGAGCGGGGCGGGGAGGGGAGGGTAGTGCAACAAAGTTTATCGTTGTACTGGAACCGGCAGTGGTGGTGGTGGTATTGGCAATGTGCTTTTTAAGAACAGTATTATGCATAAACCACCTTCCGATACGAGAACTGATGTTCGCTGGGCGGAATAATCTTTGGGTCGTCAAATTCCCACATAGACGGAAATTCAAATGGGAACGTGAGCCACTATCGCGTTTCATCTCATCTCGGTCAGTCTTTCAGATATGACGGAATCGAGTGACATCGGTTCTCGAATTCGGTAAGCGTAAAGTTGTCATACAAAGCTCACGCCTTTGGGGTTTGTTGTTGTGGTCGTGTGCCCGGGGAGTTGAGCTGATTTGAAGTCAACACGAGGAGCACCACCGCCAATCAATGGACTAGCACGAGTACACTCCCCGCCGCCACTGCCGTCGGTACCACTGGTTGGACAACTGATATCATTGTTGCTCAAATTTGTGCTCGGTGCATTTTTACACAGTGCATCATTCGGACGTATTAGATGATCACAATGTGGAGAATTGGCTGGAGAGGATTGAGAGAGACGTGGGTTTGTGTTTGGAGTGATACCGGCTAGAGCCTGATCTGCAGCGCCACGTGAAGCATCCACGTCGCCGGTGTCGTTTGGTCGCTTGAATCGATGTAACTGCATGGCGAGATCATTCAACACGGTCGCTTTTTCTAAGCCTGCCTCGGTCTTGCCACGCATAGTCATTCCGCCCGGGATCTGCGAGCAGGTGGTAAAGGACGGGAGACAATGACTGATTGAAAAGAAAGAGAAATGTTTACATTTGTGTTTTAGATGCTTTCAAGAGAGATTCAGAAAGATAATCTTCACAGGTTTTAAAAATTTTGGCACATTATCCTCAACAAATTAAACAGTATAGCTGAAGAATTTCAAGGATCAAGACCCTTCAAAATATTTTACCAATCAATTATTGTACTGACTGTGGATGTTAAAACCGTGCATGGAACAGTTTGTCGCGAAATGACTTTCATCTTTCGTTGCTAAGCATACTTATCGTTTTAATAAACGGACCTAAATCGTGGAAAATCAATTTCTTTGCTCCGTTCATTTGGTCGCCTACAACAATCAATGCTTGTCCACGGTGATTTCTGCGTTTGTGAGTTTCACGTCAAAGGAAACGAGAGCGCCAAGTTCAGACTGTTTATTTGTCAAATTTGTGTAACATATTCTTTAATTTTCTTTCCATTTCCCTTTATTTATTATACCTAGTAACACAAACAATTTTCACCAAGGGCTAATTGTCATTGAAAAGGGTTCTTGCGCCTACGAAATGGAGTCAATTGTGCGGTGGCGGCAGGATTCATGCACTCATACGAGTTCGTCAGTTGCTAATATTACAACCGCTTTAAGGCCACCACCATTCATCTGAATGCGCTCCTCTTCGCAAATGTCCCAAATCCGAATTGTCAGCACGAAAAATGTAAATCATCAAACAAATCATCATAGTATAAGCGTACTTCATTTCGAATCCCATGTGGCTACTGATCTTTTGGTGAATCAGTCCAATGAAGTGTCTAGCAGAATCATACCCAAAACGACATCACTTGGACAAGTTACCTCAGCAGCGCGATATCATATGGCGGATTTGGGTCGATTCGGTGGAACTGACAAGACAGTCAGCTTACTGATCAGCTGATTGATTTCATATTCCTATACAAAATTAGGGATAGATTGACCATTCTAAACCCGACTAAGGCTAGTTCACGTCCAAAGCATAAACACATGACTATTGCGCGCTAAAATATGAGAACTGGACAAAATCGAGACATAATTCGCTTTGACTACGGGTGGCCCTATAAAAACATCTTTTACCTGTCCACAAAACAACAGCATATCCGTATGTTCTAAGCAATATAAAATAAACAATAGTCCATAATGCATACAGATTGCATTTTGTATTCTTTCAGATAGTCACTAAAATTCACCAACACGATGTAGCACTGAACGAGAATGTTAATATCATTTAAATACTGATTTCAATATCATTACTCGTCGAATGCGTTTCCACATCCTCGGTCTTGTTCAGCTAGAACTCAATTTTAACGTTAAGATTAGATTTCAACGTCTATTAATGCAACGAGATCACAATTTGTACGGCATTTGTGAAATAACCACTTCCCTTTGGATGCATAAACCGAGTCTACTTGATTCTGGCTCCTCCCGTATTCCAATGTCAACAAATGCTGTGCACATAGCGAAACAACTTCCCCGTGATAATCGGATTTGACTCGATCGGCTTTTAATCAAAAAATTCATTTAAGATCGGACAGCTACCCATCTTAGATGTATTATTAACAAAGTGTGATGATGGTGCGATCCAAAGAAGCGCCTTCCACAAAACAACTTGGGTTGGAGAGTATAAGCATTTTTCTAGCTTTGTCCCCCTGAAATAGAAACGCTACCTGGTCAGATGTTTATCATACCGAGAGCGTGCGATTTGCCGCGAGGATACACTGCAGTCCGAGATACGTTTTATTCTTGACGTACTTTGGTCAAATGGTTTCCCGGAAGCTTTTATTGATAAACATATACGTTTGAAGACCAACAAAAGCAAAAGCCCGACTTTCCCTCACAAGAACGTTTTCCTTACCGTGCCTTTTAAGGGTGACGATGCCCTGGAAGTTCTCAAACGACGTTTATCTAAAGGGATCTCTAGAACGTTCCCTGCAGCTCAACCGTATATCCTCACTACCACTGGGCCCTTGGTGTCCCAGCAAATAAAAGGTAACTTGCCTCTTCAGTCCATATCCTTCGTTTTATATATTTTCGCGTGAACTTGTAGAGTGCGATACATTGGACATAAGACCGGGAGATTATCAAAAAGGGCCCTCCCTAAAGGAATGGTCAGAGGTATTCGCAGCTCGGTTCTCGGTCATCTCGTCGATAGCGAGCATTTTGTGAACGAATTGGATGCATTCAGAATTATTCACACCATTCTCGGAGATATTACAATGGGATAAAGAGGTGGCTTTTAACCACGGCCGATTCAATTGCAATTCGCATTTTCAATCCAGAATTATGCAAGCATAAAGTGCTGGTCCAGACACTGTTGTTGCCCCGGCCTGGACAGCGGATTGATTGTGCATAAAACGAAGCATCAACCCCCCCCCCCCCCCC